>SNQJ01S0033195.1:10615-56979 GCA_010110895.2 Picea sitchensis
AAATAAAAAAATTGTAATTTTATTTATTTTTCTACCTTTCTTTTATTTTTATTTTAAATTGAGTTATGAATTAAAAAAAAATCACGTGTTCACTCAAATAAGGTGTTAACAGGTGGGGAGATGATGGCAGGCACATGTCATTTTACCGCCACCACAAAGAGTATTGACAACATGGGGAAGGTGGAAGTTGTTGATGCTAGTGGTAGCATCAGATAGGTATTTCCACATAGGTTTATGTGTCTAGACGTGTGGAAATCGTCCAAAGCATTATACTCTTTTATTTACTTTAATTAAAGGAATTATTAAAGCAAATTGCTTTGATTAATTAATTATGTAATTAGTTAATTGAGTTATTTAAGGAAAGTGCTAAAAGTAATTAGCATGTTTCTAAATCTCAAGTGAGAGTGAGAAGTAATCTCAAGTGAGAGTGAGAAGTAATCTCAATTGTCAATCACTTTGGAGGTTAGAAATAGATTATAATTCACGATTATAAAATCAAGGCTAGGGTGAAGGAGGAACACACTTGACACTTGAGATTCATGAAAGTAGAGGATTTACTTTCGAGAGAGTTGGATCACAAAGGATTGTGATTCAAGATCTTGGATAGGTGGAGAAGGACTTCCATCTAAAGATTAGGTCAAGGAGAAGATAGAACAAAGGATCATGCATGTGGGTTTCAGTTAGAGGAAGCCATATGAGAGTGTCACGTCGTACAAAGATTTCCATATAGTCTTTCCATACATGTATGTGGGTTTCAGTGGAGACAATCACATACATACACAGGTTTAGTGAAGAAATTTGCATACACCTTGAAAAACATGCAATTATGGGTTGTACAACAAGTTAGACTTTGTTAGTTTGTCTGCAGTTGTATTTCTCTCAATGGGCCATTATCCCTGTTACAAGAGCCTGATTTTAGCATAATAAAATCATTCTCAGCACTGGTTTTCCCTCCGGGGTTTTTCCAGGGGTATCTACCCAAAAATATTGGTGTTTATGTTTGCTTGATTTTGTTTCCTTGTTTATGCTTCCACTGCATGTTTAGTTGATTACTTAGTTGTCCTTTAATTCAATAAGTGATTTATTTGGAATTAACTATCAAGTGTTGGGTAGGATAAATTTCAACATGGTATCTGAGCAGGTGCTCTGAGGGGAAGCCAGATCTCAGATCCATATCAGATCCATAACCAGCAGGCAGAAATCGAAGGACAGATTTCAGGAAAATAGTTGTACTGAGGAAGAACTAAGTTTTAGTAGGTTTACTAAGGTGTACGTAGGTCACATAAAGCATAGTCACATACATACACGGATGGCTTTGAGCACAATTACGTATACGCGGGTCACAATGGTTATAGTCGCGTACATACACGGGTTTTAGTGATCACAGTCGCATACATACATGGGATCTAGTGGTGATAATCGTGTACAAGTTCATACAGGCTAGTACAAGGGAAATTTTCAGCAACATATTATTTCTAGGGCAGGTTATCTGGTCTTAGTGATGGAAACAACACCATTAAGAGTTGAAGACAGATTATATGGAGCATCTAATTTCTTCTCTTGAAAAACAATAGTAGCTTTGGAATTTAAGGAGTATGAATTTTGGGAGTTAGTGGACAAAGTTGTTACTCCACCAACATATCCAACAGCTTTGGAAGCTCACAACAAGATGGATATCAAAGCAAAGAGGGTCATCTTGGATTCAATAAAGGATCATTTAATTCCTGACTTATCTGAGAAGAAGACGACCAAATAGATGTTTGATGCCTTGGTAGGGTTATTCCAAAGAAAAAACATGAATAAGAAAATGGTCTTAAGGAATAAACTCATATTGATGCAGATGTCTAGATCTGATAATGTTACCAACTATCTCATGAGGATCACACAGGTGCGTGATCAACTTGCAACCATAGGGAAGAAAATTGAGGATGTAGAGTGTTATGACACAAGGGAAGCATATATAGGGATAAATGTATATGATATGATCCCAAGGGGGGCATATATGGGCCTAAATGTACATGTAATGTGTAAATATATATGTAATAGGGTTGGCTTAATAGTAAAGGGGTCTCATGTGCAAGTGTGAATAGGTATATATAGATATCATGTATTCGTTATTGGGGACGGGTGAATTGTGATGTATGAATGTAATTGGTGATTAGGAGGAGGTTCTCCTATTCTTTAAGGAGTTATTGTATAGCTTATCTATCTTGGAGTTGTGCTCCACACTCACATTCTATACATGGTGTGTACTTATGTTCTGCTATTATATTGTAAGTATTTGGTTCATTACATTTAGGCCCATATATGCCCCCCCCTGGGGGGCATATCATATACATTTAACCATATATATGATCCCCTTGGGTCATAACATTATGGGTATTACTTTAACCCAGATTTCTGAATTTAATTATCATTTGAGGACAACCTTCTATATTTTTGTTTGAGTGTATGAGAGTCCAATCATTAAACTCATGTAAGAGGGTGGGTGTGATAGTCACATCCCATAGTTATTTGAAGCATGGGGATGAAGTAAAATCAACATTGGACAAAGTGAGCAATAAATTGTCTTGGTAAAATATAGGAAATTCGTATGGGGAGTAACATGTAATTTTACACATGGAGTTTTTCATGAACAACAAGCAGAGAATAGGAAAAGAGATCTTAGGAGATGGAGCAAGAGGGATAGACAAATTATGGATATTTCTAGAGCATTTTTGGAGAAATTGGAGCTAAATACCGAAGAGCCAGGTTGTCATGCCTGAAGAGTGAACTCTTGCATGAGTTGCACTATAACAACAAGTGGTTGTTGTTGTTTTTTCAAGTGGTTTTCTTGGAAGTGAGTTCCCTTGAGTTCCTAATAGAGATATTCTTGGTTACCTATGCTAGAGATACCTTGATAAATGAATGGGACACTTGATGGAATAAGAGCGGTGAAGGGGTATATTCCTTAGGGTGGGAAGGTCAAGAGGAAGAGGGATGGATGAAATTTGGGATAGTTATAGAAGAACACATGTGGGTTGTGTAATATTGAGTTGTGAGTGGACTGTTAAAGGCACCCTTCTCTTGTGTATTTCTAGCTCCAGCTCATGGGTGACTTGTTGTTGAGACTCAGAAAAACAAGTCTATGCAGGTTGGGTGGAATGTCCTTTCCAAGCAATTGGTTGCACAAGTGTTTATCTATTTCTAAGTTGTTTCACGAGTTTAATTATTGTGCTTAAATTTGTGTATGTGAATGGTTTATTTACCACTGTGAATGAGTTTATTAGCTGCACTCATGATCATTTAGAATGTTGTAGATTCATTTAATTTTGGGTATCCAAATATGGTTAAAAATGTGAATAAATCATAGCTAGTAAGCTACAAAAAATGGACAACAAGAAAGTTTCATTTTTATGTGTATTTTCTGCAAGTAATGTCCCTCGATTAGGATGGGGGATGCTACATTCCAATTGTGTATTGGGAAAGAAAATAAATTTGATATACCTTTATGGATCAAAAGAAAAGGAATCCGTCACCCAAGTTTCCAACTACTATGCAAAACATAGTCCCCATTGATTGGTCGACTAGACAACAAGTCCCAATTGATTCAATGAGAGGACAACAATTGGGTTTACATATCACCAAATCCAATTACTCCCTCCCCTAAACACAACTAAGGGATCTATAAGTAGAAAAAATAGTTAAATCAAAATATCAGTTGATGGACAACCCAGTCAAAAGTTCAGTTAATGAACATCTAGTCGAACCTCCAGTTGACGAACATTTTGTCGAACCTCACTCAACCACTCTAAATGAATTAATGGCAATAAAGAGGACTATTGTATGATTGTATAGTCGACAATACACATCTCTATGAAGTTCTCAAGCATCTGTGAAACTTATAGTGTGACCATTCACCACTCTATTAAAGTGTACCCTAATAGTCGACACTCGTCCACAGTTCTTCCTTTCATGTTTTCTTTGCAGATATATGAAGGAATAACTACCATGTTGCCAAGAATTTTGTTTCCTGGGTAAATTTCTTTGATTCTTATGAGGGTGACAATATGGCATAGATTTTGGTTTTGCAGGATCAAAGCCCAATGTACTAACAAGAGTACAACCATGTACATCGACAACACTGTCACCTGTAGTGAAATCTTCAAGTTCTGGCATATCCACTTCATTAACCTATTTAGGACAATCAACAATAGGTTTCTCTTCCAACAACTCATTCTGAACTTCACCTGCAACAAAGAGCATTTTCCCGGATTCAACAAGGTCAGGTGTAGACGGTGAAAAAACACCAACAACATCATATCCAAGACCCGCTCTAGATGTTTGTATCTCAGGGGAAATAGGAACAACACTTCCTTGCCCATTCTTCCCAATTCCTCCTCCGATATAGCCCATTTTTCTCAATAGTTGGGACCCAATACTTGTAGTGTGTTTTTCAAAGATGGTAGAAACAACATTATTAGGGGTCAATAAACCATGAGATAAAATAGAATCATCAACATTTTTTGTCTTACAAATAGTTAGGTGACAAGCAACACTATTTTTCTTAGCACTCTGTAGTCGACTAACTTCTTCTTCAAGATTTTGTTTGAAAACCAACAATTCATGAATAGTCTAATATTTATTAGTCAGCTACAACAACAAGGAGTCATGATCTTCCTTCAAAGCTTGATATTCACTAAACAATATATTTTTATCTGCTTGAAGAAGAGCAACTTCTTCACGAAGCTCATCAACATAGGCTTGTAAGTGGGCAACCTCATCAACTAGTTGGGAATTGACCTCTCCTGGCCTGAAAATTTTCTCCTTCAAGGAAAAATTTTCTGAAAGAGAGAGAGCTTTAACTTCCTCCTCCAAATCATATGCAAAAACATCATCAGTATTGTCATACAAATATGTTAAATTTTTCCATACCTTTACAAGGTTATCCTCAGCTTCTATATGGACATGTCGACTGCCTATGACAGTTTTCTCAATGAGACATCTTTCCTATTTACAATTTTCCTCTCATACAGTTAATTCTTTGGCATCAGTTGGTTACTTGATGGTATCATTGACGATGCACCAAAGATTCTTACCCGTGACAATGCCAATAATTTTTCTCTTCCAAGCAATATAGTTAGTGCCAATTAACTCATGAACTGAAACATAATGCAAAGGAATTTTAGTTTTTAAACAACAACCCAATCAATCTTAATCTCTCACACACTAGGAAAATTCACAGTTACAATTTTCTCATAGCAAATCATATGGTCCACGCTGAATTGGACGTATCAACGAAAATCACATTCATTGATGCCCTATTTGATGAAATTGCATAGATAAAATAAAGAAAAAGTACTTTCTTTTAACCACTTGAGAGTAGAAAAAAGCTTCAGGCTATGCCAAAATACCTGCTCTTGACCTTTGTCTATTACAAGCTGAGCCAATTCCTTCCGCCAATTTGATCAAAACCACCAAAGTGCTAGAACCCCAGTAATTCAAAATAAATTGCACACCACAAACTTTCGAATAACCCACTACAAATATCTGCCAAAAATATCCAATCTTTCTATCAGTAACTAGGAGAGAACAAACCCAAAGCTCAATGATCTTGAGACAAAATGGAATACAAACCAACATAATTGAAAGAGAATTCAAATATGTGAAAATATTTGGGGTAAACATGTGTTTAAAGCACCGATTTCCTTCGGATTACACCTGCAATAGCAACGTCAGAACCGACAATATATGTGACCAATATTTGATAAAAATATTCTTGGCCTCATAGTATTCTTGGTAATACCACATATTTCTTGTGTGTCTAGTGGCCTCCCTCCTACATCTTGGTGGTATTTTGGATTTCAAGATTATAACAGGTTTGCAACTTAGGGTTTATGCTATCCTTGGCATGGTCCATACGCAGTGTGAAGGGGAGAGGAAGGGAAAAGTTTGGATGCTAAGGAAGTACACAAAAAATCCCATCAAAGAAAGAGATGCGGAAGTAGAGAAAAAACATTTGCAGCTAAATACCCTTTCGATCAAAAGAAATTAGGTTTGGAAAAAAAAAGGCCTGGAAAAAATAGGCTTGGAAATCACCAAACCTAAAAATTTACCCCTAAAACTTTAGGTTTAAAATAAAAATCCTAGGCTAGAAAAATTAATTCATTTTTTGTGTAAATGGAAGCTAAATTTAATGAGCGAATAGTCAATTTTGATTGATTCCTAAGTGTTTGTGAGATATGATTGTGTATCCACAAGAGAAGGGGGGCCCAAAGAATAGATCTTCATGCAAAAATGCAATAACATATACCAAATGATCTGACTAGTTTGATATCTTATGCAAAGCATCAAATAAATCAGTAAATCATAGAATGCAAGAAATAAAAGAGACAAGAGAGACAAGGCTTACGTGGTTAAACCCCAATGTGGGTAAACATCCACATAAGTTGTTCTTCTATTCTTTAGGTAAACTCTCCAATATTACAATGCAAGAGAATCCCCACATTTGCATTACCTCACATTACATTTGCACACCTAAAGGGCCTCCACCTCGATTATATATGAGAGAGTGAAAGAAGAACAATTCACATGATGCATGTGGGTTAAACCCTTTTTACAAGATATAGATTCATTGAAGAATAAATTCACAAAATGCCATAGGCATGTACATGAGACCACTAGGAAATCATTAACACATTCTAACATCCTACCCACCAGGAGGTGTTTTGTGTACTCCAACCCTATGATGTATTCACATGTGACCACCTAATGATGATATTATACCTCAACCACTGATCTAATGTGATGGATCACCTTCTTGGAGTCTCCCTCACCTTAACCTAGATGTGGTACCTCTCTAGGATGTCTAACACTTAGGTGGATCTCTCAAGTACCTTTCTTCCATTGTTTTCTATCTCTTGGTCACTAGTTTGACTCACTTTGACCCTCAGGGCACCCGTTTGGGGAATTTCCTAACTTCATGGGTCAAGTTGGGGGTGTAAACCCCTTGGTTGGGTCCATGGTTACTTAGGTGCCTCGTTTCTGGTCCATAGTAGTCCAAATCGATTTTGGACTTACTAATTATTGAGTCAATTTGAGTCAAACCCATAAGACCTTACCGATCTATCGATGGAAAGTGTACCACAAGTTTCTTGTGAATACTACAACTATGTATTCACAAACTTTCATAGCATAGACTCTATTTGCAATTAGAAACCCATAGTATCATTATACTAAATTTGTGGAAGATAGTCAACATGTGTGTATGATAGTTCTATATGATTCAAACCCTCTGATGGCCAATATAATGTTCCCTTATTCCTTGAAGTTTCTCCCTTACCTATTTATACCATTCAATTCCTATTTGTCAATGCTATTGAACTCTTCCAATCTCTTTTATATTTGAAACCTTTGTAGGTACACACTCATATTAATGACTAAACTTCTTCCACCTCTCTCAAGCCCATGGGACTTCTTGCATTTGTCATTTCTAGCACCTCTATAGGAGTCTCTTGTGACTAGCTTGGATCCAATCTTGAAAATTTGACCGATTCATCATAATTTATCTTCATTAGATTAGTTCCATTCACACCACGGAAGTTTAAATTCTACAACCTCAAGGGAGGTTCCATCACAGCTAGAGAAAGGGAGATATCATCCCCACTAAGGGCGCTAAACTCTTTCTTCTCTATATGTTCACTTATTTATCTTTACAACAATCATTCTAGTGTTTATTGGTTATATTGTAGTATATATACTTGTATTGGAGATTGGGGAAAGTATTGTCTTGCATGAATTTGAAGTTGTGTGTGTAATTTCTTTTAGGACATGGATCACTCTTGGAGGTCGGATAGAACTCTCCATTTCATACCATGGATCTTCATCATCTACACCATTTTTTTTTGGTTTAGTTCATTCCATTCTTCACTTTGCATTTCCAACATTAGGGTTCCTAGCTCATTAAATGAATTTCCGATGAATTAATCTTAATTAATTGGATCTCTCTCCTCATTTAATTTTCTTGTAAAACTTGATCTAAAACCTAAGTTAAGTATCCCAATCATGTACAACTCTAGGTTAACATTAACAATGTCTTAAGATTCAAATTAATATAATGACTTTCCCTACTCTTTTGATTCTCTTTTGCCTCGCCCTATGATTTCTTGGTTTAGGGTTCCATCCATTTTCTACGATAACAAAAATTCATTATTTTACTACAATTAGAAAATAAGAAATCTAAATAGGTTGATTAAAACATTTACCATAGCCAAACATGCTACCAAGAGACCAAAGTCTTGATAAAAGGGGACCTTATGTAAAATGAAAGAACTTAATCACATATCTAAACCATTGTAAGTGGACTCAAAAGAAGAGACCTTAACACATTGTGAGCAATCACTAGGATAAATAAAATGACGTTGGTGTCATCATAAGATAGGTTATATATGCATGATAAACAATAAACAATCCACACATCCATGTTTGATGGAATATGTGTATACTCAATATGAAGTACATAAACCATGCACTACATTTTCCTTCTGGGGAGAGACTGGCAAATCATGGAAAAAAAATTAAGTCATCATGAAAAATATCAAAAAGTGAGGAAGTAGAAGGAAAAGGGAAAAAAAACCTCAACAAACCAAAGATGTATGAGAAAATATGGAAGAAATGTATGAGAAAACATGGAAGTTTGCATTGGAAAATGTAGCGTGAACGAGTGCCTTGATTTAAAGAAGAAATTCCCGTGTGAGGCTCTTTTTGATAACCATTATGATGAGCCAACATTCCCTTACACCAATGCAAAGAAGAACTACACACGTGTTGCCCATGGTAATTTGCTAACGCGTAATTCATATAAAGATAAAAGAAAGAGAAAAGAAATAGAAGTTGACAAGCAAGATATGCTAGGAAAAGGAGGGTGGAAGGAAAATCTAACTACCACGTGATTAGGAAAGCAAAATAAAATTATGAAAATAAAGTGAATAAATGAAAGAAAGAGAGAGGAAGAGACCATACACATGATAACTCAATGATGCCATGTGAAGAGATTGTTGGAGCATGTTGGGAAATGTGTTATTTTCTTGAGGATGTAACCTAAGTCTTTTCTATGTGTACCTTTGATACAATTAATAGCTTGAACATAGTGTCATTACTAATTAGATTTCCTCTATGGAAACCAAGTGAGACTTTTCCAAGGGGAGCAGGGAGACAAGGAAGAAGGAAGGATAATGATTTTTTTCGAGATGGAACAAGTATAAATGATTAGGAAGATAAGGGGGCAAATTTAGATGGATTTGCCGAGTTAAAGCAATTCTTATTTGAGGTGGACTAAAGAGGGAGAAGAAACCTACCCAAAAGGAGTAAGCTTGAGTAGGATAATATAGATGAAATGTTGAAAGGGTTAGAAAAGACAAAGTAAACTTACCTTAAGAATGGAGTAAGGGGCAAAAACAACTTTCCTTGAGAGAGGTAGGTTTGAGAAAGARAACACAMCATTAATGATATACAATCCAATAAAGGTGAGGCAACCTTAATATGAGAATCRATAAGAGGGAGAAAAATCACCTATTAGAGATAAGCATGGTTGATAACAAGAATAAAATAATAACATTGAAGAGACTATTGAAAGCGAARCAACTTTTCTTAAAAATGGACAAATTGCAATAATCCAAACCCAAAGTATGGGATGCAACCATCCACCTCTTGAAMAGAAGTGTGCTTGAACACAGAGAGTAAAAAATGAAAAGAAATAAAATATTAAAATTAGAAACTAAACACTAAAGACAAGGTTGTGAAGGCCATGAAAAAAAAAAAAAAAAAGCCAAGCCACAAAAGAGAGGAGGTAAAAAATAAAAATACAAAGCCAATACACAAGTGCGATGAAATGAAAAGAGGATAAAATACAATAATGGTATGAGATCTAAGAGCAAAATGAAAAGAGGGATATGAAGAAAAACATTGTAAAAGATGAACCTAGATCTTGGCTAACCTTGGCTAACCCTTATAAATACGTAATTCTAACCTAAGCAGATCATCATATCAGTATGGAACAACGAAAGATATCATGTATATAAGCGATTCCATGATTTCCTACCTTCATGAGTAAATCGATTAACCAATTTAAGCTCATCACCCTATAAGGCCACGTTCATACAATAGAAATTACCAACCCATTTGCCAGGTTCATGCAGGGGAATTGACTGATCTCACGTCTTTTTTTTCCAATAGAAAATTATCTCAATTATATTAGATATATAATTTGTTTACATCTTTGCCTCCATATCTAGGCCCGGTACTGGAGTACTCCAACCAGAAAAAACACTTTCTATAACAACAAAACAAGACTATAAGACTAAGAAAAAGTGACCTAGAACCTACTCCAATGGATCACCCGAAACTACTACAAAATTCAAAAAGACCATATATGGAATTGACATTCTAAAAACTGCCACTCAATTACAAATATAAACCCAGTTTTTATCAATACTAGTAAAGACTGATATATCTCTTGGGCCTCGCAGTACCATTTGACTAGGGATAAAAGATAATGCTTCCTTCTAGTTCTCCAAGAGCCTGTTTTGAAAGAAGATCCGCATCCATATTGAAGTTCCCGTAAATGTGTTCAAAACTGACAAAATCGAAGCTTTTGATCAAGTCCTTATCCTTGCTTTCCAACCCTCGATTGCGAAAACTTCAATTATGCTTCTATTGGACAACTAATCGATTACCACTTTTGAACCCCCCATGATTTGCAAACATTGCAGTGACATATGTAATGCCAACTTGAGTGTTGCCCATGCACCCATAAGCTCTGCTTTTGTGTTGGTGTCTCTGTCGCAATTAAGAACCCATCTAATGACTGTAAAATATGGAAATTTTAATACTCCTCCCGCTCCGCATAATATGCCATCAAGTTGGGTTGCCCCATCAAACCATGCGACTGTAATATTACTATGTTGAGGAATCATGATATGTCTTGGGGGTCTATCCTTTTTTGGAGCATCGTTGCTAATATGAAGTGCCAAACACTTATACATCACTGCATGTAGTGAAGGAGTGCTTCCCTCGAATATGGATTTGTTCCTTTCAATCCATAAAAAACAACAAATATGAGTAGTGATTGCCAATGGAATTGTCTTATCCTCAAACCAGTTCTTGAAGCAATCCGCCAATGAATTACCTTTCCAGCTATTTTTAAATCCTTGATTTATACTCACCTTATCCCAAACTGACTTTGTAAAGGGGCAATGCTGAAATAGAGGATCAATTTTTTTCAGATTCTTGGTTACATAGGTAGCAAAGACTAGGACCTTCCCATCCTTTGGATTGAAGGGTATCCCAAGTAAGAAATTTTTCTTTCACTACTAGCCAAATAAAAAGTTTCATTTTTAATTGAATGTTCCATTTCCAGATTGCTTGCCTCCAACATCCAAATTTCCTCAGATTTTTAGTAGACAGTATGGCCTAGTAGAAATTTTTTACAGTGGGAAATCCAGAGTTATCACCGCCTATTCACATCAATATATCTTCGCTATCCTTTAGGTATGCTCCAGAGTCAATTAGGGCCTTTATGAAAAGTTCCCATTCAATGTCCAGGTCACCTATAAGGCCCAAATCATTACTGTTAAGCCAAGTAGGGGATAAATGACGTCTGTCATAATGCCTCATAGCCTGTGCCAAAGTGAAGATATTTTGATAATGAAGAGCAGATAAAAGATTTAATGAGAGGAAGAAATTTCCCCCCATCCCGAGAATCTTGTCTTTTCCAAGTGCTATGAGATGACCCAATCCCGGGTTCCAGCTTAATCGGTTGTTGATTAAATTGACCGATTTCAATAGCCCACCCTAAATGCTTGAAGTTGCCTTATGCTGGAATGTACCAGATCTGAACCAATTTTTAATTGTCGTGTGAGGGAGATAGTTGTCCTTTAAAACTCGATGCCAAATACTTGTACTTGTTAAAACTCTCCAAAGTGTGTTCACAACCAAGGCTTGTTTAAAATCATAGATATTTCGAAGGCCCCAGCCCCCATATAGCTTTGGTAATGATATATGATCCCATTTGCAAAGATGGTAGTGATTTGAGTCGTGGTTTCCTTTCCAAAGGAAATTGACCATTAATTTCCTCATGGAATTTAAAACAGAGCAAGAAATAACCGCTAAAGACAATCAGTAAACACGATGGCTTTCTAATACTGATTTTAATAATGTGAGCCGACCTCCCAATGATAACCATCTGTAGCACCAGTTATCAATCCTTTTTCCATTCTTTTTATCAACCAGATCCAATCATCAACTCGATGTGGACAAGTCTTAAGATAATATCTGAGATACTTGAAACCCAAGACAAGATCAAAAAATTTATAAGGAAACAAGGATTTGAAAGGAGATAAATCATGCTCTGATAATCTCGCTTGAAAAATGGTAGACTTAGTAGCATTTATCTGTAAGCCTGAAGCTAAACAAAAATATTTTAATACATCATCTATCTTCCATCTCACATGTCCTTAGGTGTGAAATGAAAAATGAAAAGAGGATAAAATACAATAATGATATGAGATCTAAGAGCAAAATGAAAAGAGGGATATGAAGAACAACGTTGTAAAAGATGAAGATCTCACATGTCATTAGGTGTGATTGTACATTAAATATATGTGTGCCCATTAGAAAGATACTTCTTACTCATAAGTGCAAAATTTCATACCATAAAATTTGTTCTTATTATCAAATATTGCAATATATTATATCATAAAGTGGTGTTGGTTGGTGAAGGTATATTATTATTATTATTATTATTATTTTAAATATTAAATTTTTATATAATAAAAAATAATAAAATATTAAATTAATATTATTACATATATTATAATATAAAGAGATGATTTATATAAATATAACATTTTTTATTATAAAAACAATAAAATATTAAATTAATAATAAATTTTAAATAATAGTTAGATCATATACAATTATATAATTTTAGTGTCACATAATTACAAAATTTTAATAATTACGAATTTCATATAAAGTATGATAGTATTGATACTTACTAATTTAAATAATTGTATTTTATATAATTTTACCCACATAATTGCACAATCTTAGTAATTACACATTTCATATAAAGTATGATAGTTTTGATACTTATTAATTTAAATAATTATAGTATAGTATTTTTTTACAATAATATTTATCATGTATTAGAATTTTAAATAATAATTAAATTATAATAATTATTCTTAATAATTAAGAACTTTATACTTCAATTTGCAAGCTATTAATTTAAATAGTTATAGTATGGTATTTTTTACAATAAAACTTTTGATGTATTAGAAACAAAATAGTTAACAACTTTATCTATACAATGAAAATGATATAAATTTTAATATTTGTATTTTTATTATGCTTAAGTGATTGTGTTTATGACAACTCTCGTGTTTGAAAGGAAATTGTCTATAGTCCAAATATTGCACATAGGTTTAATTATCGATTTGTAGGTCTAGATTCTTAGAGAGGCCATTTTCTAAATTAACCTGTATATAAATATGAGTAAATGAGAATGCCCATGCTTGATTTACCTTTTTCTAGAAACCTTCCAAACTTGTTATTAATTGCTTCAAGAGTTTCATTGTCGTGAAGATTTAGTGAAAGGTGGTTGAGCATAACCTAGATCATAATGGATAAGAAAAACTCCACTTCTGAATCAAAGTCACAGACTATTTGTTAAGATATAACCCACTCTATCCAAAAACAAGGGATCACTTGATAAATTAAATCATAATCTTCCTTAAATTTGAAATGAAAAACAAACTAACCACTTCCATTGGATTATGCCTTTCATACAAATGACTCATTGCATTTGTATCCAAATTGTTAAAGATTGTGGGTTTGACCATGCTCCCATGAACTCCTCAATCAAAATTTGATTAATAAATAATAACACTTTTCTCCTTAATTTGACAAAAGGAATATTCATCGTGGAGATTTTCTTAAGTTTTTTTAACAAGTTTTGATGGACAACTAAAAACCCTAAGGTTCTTACAAATGGATGCATCCAATTTACTGGATTTTGTAAATTCATGCACCTGGGACAAAACCTTTTCCTTTGTCCAAAGCCATTAGCATAAACAAATGGATCTCCCAATGACAAGCTCAAATCATAAGTTTTTAGGAAAATCACAAGTCAATAATAATATAACAAACCATACTTTCTTAAATTTAAATGGTTGATAAATTTATGGAATTCAAACCCACACCAATTCTTTTTCTATAGATACTTTTCAAACCCACACCAATTCTTTTTCTATAGATACTTTAAAGTAATATAAAATTTTATAATAATTAAAGTTTATCTTAATCAAATTTATTTCAAAGTTTTCAATTTTTTTGGGGTTTAATGGTTAAGAATATGTGTTTTTTTTTAAGAGATCCCAAGTTCAAAGTTAGAAAACGATAGAGTATGTGCATATCCATAAACTTTAACGGTCAAATCGCTACACAAAAAAAGATCCCTTATCCCACAAACAAAGTAATCCTATATACCAATTTAATGTTTGACTTAACTTTAACCTTAAAATTAGATTATTATTATTATTATAATAAAAACAAATCAACATGTAACACACAACTTATGATTCAACCTAAAACCAAAACATCTCATAATTAACTTATTACACTCATTCCAATGCACATATTAAACTACCCTATATTTTGTCACTCCAATTTTTTTTTTCTGAAAAGACATTAATGATGAAATTAAATCAACGTAGAGTTACATTGAAGTCCAACCGACCCATTGATTTCTAATGGACCAACTTCCACATGGAAGTCATGTGCACACATTATTAAAGAGACTACTCGATTCAAAGAACGAACTTATATAATTTAATATGTTTAAATTCTTATTTCTCGATTAAGGTGCTCATTTAACTTTATCGATCTAACGACAAAAGATGGATTAAGGAGAACTTCGATGCTTCATGTTCTTTTAATCCATCATATAAAGTTGAATACTTTGTACCTTGTGAAAAAATTAGGGTTGAATTAAAAAGATGTGTACATTAACATTTTTTATAATATTTATTTATATTAACTTAAATGATATACACCAAATCATATTGTAAGATAGACTTCCACTGTGAGAGATTAGAGTTATTGTTGTAATTTGTTTGTTATGAATGGTGTTTCTATTTGAGGATTCAACGAGAGACTAGAGTTATTGTTGTAATTTGTTTGTTATGAATGGTGTTTCTATTTGAGGATTCAACACCCGGTTTGCTTTGGAGTAAGGGTTTACTCTGAAATAGTTGTTGAATTTTTTTTATCCATAGATGAGATTGTTTTGTTAATGATTTGGTTGTAATTTTTTTTTATAGTTTTGTTGTGTATTCTTTGTTATTTTTAGATTTGATTTGCAACTATATTTGTTTATAAAACCATGGATTTTTTAGCTACATGTTTTATGATTGAAGATTTCATTATGCATTCATTTCGCAGTTGCAATTAGTTATGGATATATCTTCAAGTATATCACAACCATGTGTTTGGCTAAGGAATTAATGCATTGGGTTGAACAATGTATTATAGAGTAGATTTCCTGCTTTCCGTATAATAGATTTCTTGCTTGGATTAGTGCGTGCCTCCTCTTCCATCATGCCACGACATATGATTGATTGAGGAACCAATTTACTCTCTTTCAATAGATTAGCTTTACTTTCTACAACATTTCATTATTCCTCAATGACTCTTTACTTTCAACAACTACATTTAGTTTCTAAGATGTGAAGGTATTCCACAACATAAAGCATGAAGAGTCGAGAGGGCATTTTATGCCCTAGAAAACTTATTCTATGTAACACCTACATTATTGCTAGATTCAATTAGTCATTGTAGTTGCATTAATATTCCACATCATTAATAGATTGAGAGAAAGCACATGTCAACAACATTTGAATCTTGTATGGTTGTGTATATAGTGCACAACAATTCAAAAACTTACGTTCCTTGGTCAATAATTTAAGTATAAGTTAAAGGATTCACCAACTCACAAATTGTTGTAATTCTTTAGATCACCAAATTTTGACAACATTTCTTGGGAGGTGCTAAGACCACAAAGGCTAAAAGTTCCTATGAAACTAGAGTTTCACTATGAATGGGAGAAGGAATGAGGGTTCTTGAGTGTTTCCCATTGTAGTCATCATATTTCTTGGATTTGAGAGGTTTTATAGCTTTGAGTCCAAAGATCTAAAAGGGATTATATACCTTGGATGACTCATGTTGAAGAATTGTTATACTACAAAATATTTTCTTATTATAGTTGCATTGAGTATCTTTCTTTAATCACATGCCTTTATGTCAGGATAAGCTAGATAAATTTCATATAAAACAATTTTGAAAAAAGGTGCAAGGTAAGTGTTAGCACTCTGTAAATCTATTTGGTTGATAAACAAACGACGAAGGTANACTTTCATCTTTATTTTTTTAACTTTTTTTTGTGTGTTCTTTGGGGTCTTTTTAAAAAAAAATATTTTTTGTAATTTTATTTATTTTTCTACCTTTCTTTTATTTTTATTTTAAATTGAGTTATGAATTTAAAAAAAAAATCATGTGTTCACTCAAGTAAGGTGTTAATAGGTGGGGAGATGACTGCAGGCACATGTCATTTTACCGCCACCACAAAGAGTATTGACAACATGGGGCAGGTGGAAGTTGTTGATGCTAGTGATAGCATTAGATAGGTATTTCCACATAGGTTTATGTCTCTAGACGTGTGGAAATCGTCCAAAGCATTATACTCTTTTATTTACTTTAATTAAAGGAATTATTAAAGCAAATTAATTTGATTAATTAATTATGTAATTAGTTAATTGAGTTATTTAAGGAAAGTGCTAAAAGTAATTAGCATGTTTCTAAATCTCAAGTGAGTGTGAGAAGTAATCTCAATTGTCAATCACTTTGGAGATTAGAAATAGATTATAACTCACGATTATAAAATCAAGGCTAGGGTGAAGGAGGAACACACTTGACACTTGAGATTCTTGAGAGTAGAGGATTTACTTTTGAGAGATTTGGATCACAAAGGATTGTGATTGAAGATCTTGGATGGGTGGAGAAGGACTTCCATCTAAAGATCAGGTTAAGGAGAAGAGAGAACAAAGGATCATGCATGTGGGTTTCAATTAGAGGAAGCCATATGAGAATGTCGCGTCATACAAAGCTTTCCATATAGTCTTTCCATACATGTATGTGGGTTTCAGTGGAGACAATCACATACATACACAGGTTTAGTGAAGAAATTTGCATACACCTTGAAAAGCATGCAATTATGGGTTGTACAACAAGTTAGACTTTGTCAGTTTGTCTGTAGTTGTATTTCTCTCAGTGGGCCATTATCCCTGTTACAAGAGCCTTGATTTTAACATAATAAAATCATTCTCAGCACTGGTTTTCCCTCCGAGGTTTTTCCCGGGGTATCTACCCAAAAATATTGGTGTTTATGTTTGCTTGATTTGGTTTCCTTGTTTATTCTTCCATTGCATGTTTAGTTGATTACTTAGTTGTCCTTTAATTCAATAAGTGATTTATTTTTAATTAACTATCGAGTGTTGGGTAGGATAAATTTCAACATGGTATTTGAGCAGGTGCTCTGAGGGGAAGCCAGATCTCAGATCCATATCAGATCCATAACCAATAGGTGGAAATCGAAGGACGGATTTTAGGAAAACAGTTGTACTGAGGAAGAACTAAGTTTTAGTAGGTTTACTAAGGTGTACGTAGGTCACATAAAGCATAGTCATGTACATACGCAGGTGGCTTTGAGCACAATTACGTATACGTAGGTCACAATGGTCACAGTCGCGTACATACACGGGTTTTAGTGATCGCATTCGCATACATACATGGGATCTAGTGGTGATAATCATGTACAAGTTCATACAGGCTATTACAAGGGAAATTTTCAGCAACATATTATTTCTAGGGCAGGTTATCTGGTCTTAATGATGGAAACAACACCATTAAGAGTTGAAGACATATTATATGGAGCATATGATTTCTTCTCTTGAAAAACAATAGTAGCTTTGGAATTTTAGGAGTATGAATTTTGGGAGTTAGTGGACAAAGTTGTTACTCCACCAATAGATCCAACAACTTTGGAAGCTCACAACAAGACGGACATCAAAGCAAAGAGGGTCATCTTGGATTCAATAAAGGATCATCTAATTCCTGACTTATCTAAGAAGAAGACGACCAAATAGATGTTTGATGCCTTGGTAGGGTTATTCTAGAGAAAAAACATGAATAAGAAAATGGTCTTAAGGAATAAACTCATATCGATGCAGATGTCTAGATCTGATAATGTTACCAACTATCTCATGAGGATCACACAGGTGTGTGATAAACTTGCAACCATAGGGAAGAAAATAATGAACGTAGAGTGTTATGACACAAGGGAAGCATATATAGGGATAAATGTATATGATATGATCCCAAGGGGGGGGGGGCATATATGGGCCTAAATGTACATGTAATGTGCAAATATATATGTAATAGGGTTGTCTTAATAGTAAAGGGGCCTCATGTGCAAGTGTGAATAGGTATATATAGATATCATGTATTCGTTATTGGGGATGGGTGAATTGTGATGTATAAATGTAATTGGTGATTAGGAGGAGGTTATCCTATTCTTTAAGGAGTTATTGTATAACTTATCTATCTTGGAGTTGTGCTCCACACTCACATTCTGTACATGGTGTGAACTTATGTTCTGCTATTATATTTTAAGTATTTGGATCATTACATTTAGGCCCATATATGCCCCCCTTTGGGGTCATATCATATACATTTAACCATATATATGATCCCCTTGGGTCATAACATTATGGGTATTACTTCAACCCAGATTTCTGAATTTAATTATCATTTGGGGACAACCTTCTATATTTTTGTTTGAGTGTATGAGAGTCCAATCATTAAACTCATGTAAGAGGGTGGGTGTGATAATCACATCCCATAGTTATTTGGATCATGGGGATGAAGTAAAATCAACATTGGACAAAGTGAGCAATAAACAGTCTTGGTAAAATATAGGAAATTTGTATGGGGAGTAACAGGTAATTTTACACATGGAGTTTTTCATGAACAACAAGCAGAGAATAGGAAAAGAGATCTTAGGAGATGGAGCAAGAGGGATAGACAAATTATGGAGATTTCTAGAGCATTTTTGGAGAATTTGGAGCTAAATACCGAAGAGCCAGGTTGTCATGCCTGAAGAGTGAACTCTTGCGTGAGTTGCACTATAACAACAAGTGGTTGTCGTTGTTTTTTCAAGTGGTTTTCTTGGAAGTGAGTTCCCTTGAGTTCCTAGTAGAGATATTCTTGGTTACCTATGCTAGAGATACCTTGATAAATGAATGGGACACTTGATGGAATAAGAGCAATGAAGGGGTATATTCCTTAGGGTGGGAACGTCAAGAGGAAGAGGGATGGATGAAATTTGGGATAGTTATAGAAGAACACAAGTGGGTTGTGTAATATTGAGTTGTGAGTGGACTGTTAGAGGCACCATTCTCTTGTGTATTTCTAGCCCCAGCTCATGGGTGACTTGTTGTTGAGACTCAAAAAAACAAGTCTATGCAGGTTGGGTGGAATGTCCTTTCCAAGCAATTGGTTCCACAAGTGTTTATATATTTCTAAGTTGTTTCATGAGTTTAATTATTGTGCTTAAATCTGTGTATGTGAATGGTTTATTTACCACTGTGAATGAGTTTATTAACTGCACTCATGATCATTTTGAATGTTGTAGATTCATTTAATTTTGGGTATCCAAATATGGTTAAAAATGTGAATAAATCATAGCTAGTAAGCTACAGGAAATGGACAACAATAAAGTTTCATTTTTATGTGTATTTTATGCAAGTAATGTCCCTTGATTAGGATGGGGGATGCTACATTCCAATTGTGTATTGGGAAAGAAAATAAATTTGATATACCTTTATGGATCAAAAGAAAAGGAATTTGTCACCCAAGTTTCCAACTACTATGCAAAACATAGTCCCCATTGATTGGTCAACTAGACAACAAGAGAACAAGTCCCAGTTGATTCAATAAGAGGACAACAATTGGGTTTACATATCACCAAATCCAATTACTCCCTCCCCTAAACACAATTAAGGGATCTATAAGTAGAAAAAGTAGTTAAATCAAAATATCAGTTGATGGACAACCCAGTCAAAAGTTTAGTTAATGAACGTCTAGTCGAATCTCCAGTTGACGAACATTTTGTCGAACCTCACTCAACCACTCTAAATGAATTAATGGCAAGAAAGAAGACTATTGTATGATTGTATAGTTGACAATACACATCTCTATGAAGTCCTCAAGCATCCGCGAAACTTATGGTGTGACCATTCATCACTCTAATAAAGTGTACCCTAATAGTCTACACTCATCCATGGTTCTTCCTTTCATGTTTTCTTTGCAGATATATGAAGGAATAACTACCATGTTGCCAAGAATTTTGTTTCCTGGGTAAATTTCTTTGATTCTTATGAGGGTGACGATATGGCATAGATTTTGGTTTTGCAGGATCAAAGCCCAATGTACTAACATGTGTACAACCATGTACATCGAAAACAATGTCACCTGTAGTGAAATCTTCAAGTTCTGGCATATCCACTTCATTAACCTATTCAATACAATCAACAATAGGTTTCTCTTCCAACAACTCATTCTGAACTTCACCTGCAACAAAGAGCACTTTCCTGGATTCAACAAGGTCAGGTGTAGACGGTGAAAAAACACCAACAACATCATATCCAAGACCCGCTCTAGATGTTTGTATCTCAGGGGAAATAGGAACAACAATTCCATGCCCATTCTTCCCAATTCCTCCTCTAGTGTAGCCCATTTTTCTCAATAGTTGAGACCCAATACTTGTAGTGTGATTTTCAAAGCTGGTAGAAACAACATTATTAGGGGCCAATAAACCATGAGATAAAATAGAATCATCAACATTTTTTGTCTTACAAATAGTTAGGTGACAAGCAACACTATTTTTCTTAACACTCTGCAGTCGACTAACTTCTTCTTCAAGATTTTGTTTGAAAACCAACAATTCATGAATAGTCTGATATTTATTAGTCAGCTACAACAACAAGGAGTCATGATCTTCCTTCAAAGCTTGATATTCACTAAACAATATATTTTTATTTGCTTGAAGAAGAGAAACTTCTTCACGAAGCTCATCAACATAGGCTTGTAAGTGGGCAACCTCATCAACTAGTTGGGAGTTGACCTCTCCTAGCCTGAAAATTTTCTCCCTAAAGGAAAAATTTTCTGAATGAGAGAGAGCTTTAACTTCCTCCTCCAAATCATATGCAAAAACATCATTAGTATTGTCATACAAATATGTTAAATTTTTCCATACCTTTACAAGGTTATCCTCAGCTTCTATATGGACATGTCGACTACCTATGACAGTTTTCTCAATGAGACATCTTTCATATTTACAATTTTCCTCTCATACAGTTAATTCTTTGGCATCAGTTGGTTACTTGATGGTATCATTGACGATGCCCCAAAGATTCTTACCCCTAAGAATGCCAATAATTTTTCTCTTCCAAGCAATATAGTTAGTGCCAATTAACTCATGAACTGAAACATAATGCAAAGGCATTTTAGTTTTTAAACAACAACAAAATCAATCTTAATCTCTCACACACTAGGAAAATTCACAGTTACAATTTTCTCATAGAAAATCATATGGTCCACGCTGAATTGGATGTATCAATGAAAATCACATTCATTGATGCCCTATTTGATGAAATTGCATAGATAAAATAAAGAAAAAGTAATTTACTTTAACCACTTGAGAGTGGAAAAAAACTTCAGGCTATGCCATAATACCTGCTCCTGACCTTTGTCTATTACAAGCTGAGCCAACTCCTTCCACCAATTTGATCAAAACCACCAAAGTGCTAGAACCCTCTACAAATATCTGCCAAAAATATCCAATCTTTCTATCAATAACTAGGAGAGAAGAAACCCATAGCTCAATGATCTTGAGACAAAATGGAATACAAACCAACATAATTGAAAGAGAATTCAAATATGTGAAAATATTTGGGGTAAACATGTGCTTAAAGCATGATTTCCTTCGGATTACACCTGCAATAGCAACGTCAGAACCGACAATATCCGCGACCAATATCTAACAAAAATATTCCTGGCCTCATAGTATTCCTGGTAATACCACATCTTTCTTGTGTGTCTAGTGGCCTCCCCCCTACATCTTGGTGGTATTTTGGATTTCAAGATTATAACGGGTTTGCAACTTAGGGTTTCTGCTAGCCTTGGCATGGTCCATATGCAGTGTGAAGGGGAGAGGGAGGGGAAAGTTTGGATGCTAAGGAAGTACACAAAAAATCCCATCAAAGAAAGAGATGCGAAAGTAGAGAAAAAAGACGCGTCCATATGAGTCCATACACGACGTGAAGGAGAGAGGGAGGAACTCCTATAAGCCACGCAGAGAAATTTCCCCTCCCCAAAAAACATTCGCAGCTAAATACCCTTTCGATCAAAAGAAATTAGGTTTGGAAAAAAAAATAGGCTTGGAAATCACCAAACCTAAAAATTTACCCCAAAAACTTTAGGTTTAAAAAAAAAATCCTAGGCGAGGAAAATTAATTCATTTTTTTTGTGTAAATGGAAGCTAAATTTAATGATCTGAATAGTTTGATATCCTATGCAAAGCATCAAATAAATCAGTAAATCATAGAATGCACGAAACAAAAGAGACAAGAGAGACAAGGCTTATGTGGTTAAACCCCAATGTGGGTAAACATCCACATAAGTTGGTCTTTTATTCTTTAGGTAAACTCTCCAATATTACAATGCAAGAGAATCCCCACATTTGCATTACCTCACATTACATTTGCACACCTAAAGGGCCTCCACCTCGATTATACATGAGAGAGTGAAAGAAGAACAACTCACATGATGCATGTGGGTTAAACCCTTTTTACAAGATATAGAGTCATTGAAGAATAAATTCACAAAATGCCATAGGCATGTACATGAGACCACTAGGAAATCATTAACACATTCTAACATCCTACCCACCAGGAGGTGTTTTGTGTACTCCAACCCTATGATGTATTCACATGTGACCACCTAATGACGATATTATACCTCAACCACTGATCTAATGTGATGGCTCACCTTCTTGGAGTCTCCCTCACCTTAACCTAGATGTGGTACCTCTATAGGATGTCTAACACTTAGGTGGGTCTCTCAAGTACCTTTCTCCCGTTGTTTTCTATCCCTTGGTCACTAGTTTGACTCACTTTGACCCTTAGGGCACCCATTTGAGGAATTTCCTAACTTCATGGGTCAAGTTGGGGGTGTAAACCCCCTGGTTGGGTCCATGGTTACTTAGGTGCCTCATTTATGGTCCATAGTAGTCCAAATCGATTTTGGACTTACTAATTATTGAGTCAATTTGAATCAAACCCATAAGACCTTACCAATCTATCGATGGAAAGTGTACCACAAGTTTCTTGTGAATACTACAACTATGTATTCACAAACTTTCATAGCATAGACTCTATTTGCAATTAGAAACTCATAGTATCATTATACGAAATTCGTGGAAGATAGTCAAGATGTGTGTATGTTAGTTCTATATGATTCAAACCCTCTGATGGCCAATATAATGTTCCCTTATTCCTTGAAGTTTCTCCCTTACCTATTTATACCATTCAATTCCTATTTTTCAATTCTATTGAACTCTTCCAATCTCTTTTATATTTGAAACCTTTGTAGGTACACACTCATATTAATGACTAAACTTCTTCCACCTCTCTCAAGCCCATGGGACTTCTTGCATTTTTCATTTCTAGCACCTCTATAGGAGTCTCTTGTGACTAGCTTGGATCCAATCTTGAAAATTTAACCGATTCATCATAATTTATCTTCATTAGATTAGTTCCATTCACACCATGGAAGTTTAAACTCTACAACCTCAAGGGAGGTTCCATCACAGCTAGAGAAAGGGAGATATCATCCCCACTAAGGGCACTAAACTCTTTCTTCTCTATATGTTCACTTATTTATCTTTACAACAATCATTCTAGTGTTTATTAGTTATATTGTAGTATATATACTTGTATTGGAGATTGGGGAAAGTATTGTCTTGTATGAATGTGAAGTTGTGTGTGTAATTTCTTTTAGGACATGGATCACTCTTGGAGGTCGGATAGAACTCTCCATTTCATACCATGGATCTTCATCATCTACACCATTTTTTTTTGGTTTAGTTCATTCCATTCTTCACTTTGCATTTCCAACATTAGGGTTCCTAGTTCATTAAATGAATTTCCGATGAATTAATCTTAATTAATTGGATCTCTCTCCTCATTTAATTTTCTTGTAAAACTTGATCTGAAACCTAAGTTAAGTATCATAATCATGTACAACTCTAGGTTAACATTAACAATGTCTTAAGATTCAAATTAATATAGTGACTTTCCCTACTCTTTTGATTCTCTTTTGCCTCACCCTATGATTTCTTGGTTTAGGGTTCCATCCGTTTTGTACAATAACAAAAATTCATTATTTTGCTACAATTAGAAAATAAGAAATCCAAATAGATTGATTAAAACATTTACCATAGCCAAACATGCTACCAAGATAGGAAAGAGACCAAAGTCTTGATAAAGGGGACCTTATGTAAAATGATTATGTAAAATGAAAGAACTTAATCACATATCTAAACCATTGTATGTGGACTCAAAAGAAGAGACCTTAACACATTGTGAGCAATCACTAGGATAAATAAAATGACGTTGGTGTCATCATAAGATAGGTTATATATGCATGATAAACAATAAATAATCCACACATCCATGTTTGATGGAATATGTGTATACTCAATATGAAGTACATAAACCATGCACTACATTTTCCCTCATGGGAGAGACTGGCAAATCATGGAAAAAAAATTAAGTCATCATGAAAAATATCAAAAAGTGAGGAAGTAGAAGGAAAAGGGTAAAAAAAACTCAACAAACCAAAGATGTATGAGAAAATATGGAAGAAATGTATGAGAAAATATGGAAGTTTGCATTGGAAAATGTAGCGTGAACGAGTGCCTTGATTTAAAGAAGAAATTCCCGTGTGAGGCTCTTTTTGATAACCATTATGATGAGCCAACATTCCCTTACACCAATGCAAAGAAGAACTACACACGTGTTGCTCATGGTAATTTGCTAACGCGTAATTCATATAAAGATAAAAGAAAGTGAAAAGAAATAGAAGTTGACAAGCAAGATATGCTAGGAAAAGGAGGGTGGAAGGAAAATCTAACTACCACGTGATTAGGAAAGCAAAGAAGAATTATGAAAATAAAGTGAATAAACGAAAGAAAGAGAGAGGAAGAGACCATACACATGATAACTCAATGATGCCATGTGAAGAGATTGTTGGAGCATGTTGGGAAATGTGTTATTTTCTTGAGGATGTAACCTAAGCCTTTTCTATGTGTACCTTTGATACAATTAATAGCTTGAACATAGTGTCATTACTAATTAGATTTCCTCTATGGAAACCAAGTGAGACTTTTCCAAGGGGAACAGGGAGAGAACATAGTGTCATTACTAATTAGATTTTCTCTATGGAAACCAAGTGAGACATAGTGTCATTACTAATTAGATTTTCTCTATGGAAACCAAGTGAGACTTTTCCAAGGGGAACAGGGAGAGAAGGAAGAAGGAAGGATAATGATTTTTTTCGAGATGGAACAAGCATAAATGATTAGGAAGATAAGGAGGCAAATTTAGATGGATTTGTCAAGTTAAAGCAATTCTTATTTGAGGTGGACTAAAGAGGGAGAAGAAATCTACCCAAAAGGAGTAAGCTTGAATAGGATAATATAGATGAAATGTTGAAAGGGTTAGAAAAGACAAAGTAAACTTACCTTAAGAATGGAGTAAGGGGCAAAAACAACTTTCCTTGAGAGAGGTAGGTTTGAGAAAGAGAACACACCATTAATGATATACAATCCAATAAAGGTGAGGCAACCTTAATATGAGAATCGATAAGAGGGAGAAAAATCACCTATTAGAGATAAGCATGGTTGATAACAAGAATAAAATAATAACATTGAAGAGACTATTGAAAGCGAAACAACTTTTCTTAAAAATGGACAAATTGCAATAATCCAAACCCAAAGTATGGGATGCAACCATCCACCTCTTGAAAAGAAGTGTGCTTGAACACAGAGAGTAAAAAATGAAAAGAAATAAAATATTAAAATTAGAAACTAAACACTAAAGACAAGGTTGTGAAGGCCATGAAAAAAAAAAAAAAGCCAAGCCACGAAAGAGAGGAGGTAAAAAATAAAAATACAAAGCCAATACACAAGTGCGATGAAATGAAAAGAGGATAAAATACAATAATGGTATGAGATTTAAGAGCAAAATGAAAAGAGGGATATGAAGAAAAACATTGTAGAAGATGAAGATCTCACATGTCTTTTTTTTCCAATAGAAAATTATCTCAATTATATTAGATATATAATTTGTTTACATCTTTGCCTCCATATCTAGGCTTGGTACTGGAGTACTCCAACCAGAAAAAACACTTTCTATAACAACAAAACAAGACTATAAGACTAAGAAAAAGTGACCTGGAACCTCCTCCAATGGATCATCCGAAACTACTACAAAATTCAAAAAGACCATATCTAGAACTAACATTCTAAAAACTGCCACTCAATTACAAATATAAACCCAGTTTTTATCAATACTAGTAAAGACTGATATATCTCTTGGGCCCCACAGTACCATTTGACCAAGGATAAAAGATAATGCTTCCTTCTAGTTCTCCAAGAGCCTGTTTTGAAAGAAGATCCGCATCCATATTGAAGTTCATGTAAATGTGTTCAAAACTGACAAAATTGAAGCTTTTGATCAAGTCCCTTATCCTTGCTTTCCAACCCTCGATTGCACAAACTTCAATTCTGCCTCTATTGGACAACCAACTGATTACCACTTTTGAATCCCCCATGATTTGCAAACGTTGCAGTGACATATGTAATGCCAACTTGAGTGTTGCCCATGCACCCATAAGCTCTGCTTTTGTGTTGGTGTCTCTGCCGCAATTAAGAACCCATCTAATGACTGTAAAATATGGAAATTTTAATACTCCTCCCGCTCCGCATAATATGCCATCAAGTTGGGCTTCCCCATCAAACCATGCGACTGTAATATTACTATGTTGAGGAATCATGATATGTCTTGGGAGTCTATCCTTTTTTGGAGCATCGTTGTTAATATGAAGCGCCAAAGACTTATACATCACTACATGTAGTGAAGGAGTGCTTCCCTCGAATATGGATTTGTTCCTTTCAATCCATAAAAACCAACAAATATGAGCAGTGATTGCCAATGGAACTGTCTTATCCTCAAACTAGTTCTTGAAGCAATCCGCCAATGAATTACCTTTCCAACTATTTTTAAATCCTTGATCTATACTCACCTTATCCCAAACTGACTTTGTAAAGGGGCAATGCTGAAATAGATGATCAATGTTTTCAGATTCTTGGTTACATAGGTAGCAAAGACCAGGACCTTCCCATCCTATGGATTGAAGGGTATCCCAAGTAAGAATTTTTCCTTCCACTACTAGCCAAATAAAAAGTTTCATTTTTAATTGAATGTTCCATTTCCAGATTGCTCGCCTCCAACCTCCAAATTTCCTCAGATTTTTAGTAGATAGTATGGCCTAGTAGAAATTTTTTACAGTGGGAAATTCAGAGTTATCACCCCCTGTTCACATCAATATATCTTCGCTATCCTGTAGGTATGCTCCAGAGTCAATTAGGGCCTTTATGAAAAGTTCCCATTCAATGTCCAGGTCACCTATAAGTCCCAAATCATTACTGTTAAGCCAAGTAGGGAATAAATGACGTTTGTCATAATGCCTCATAGCCTGCGCCAAAGTGAAGATATTTTGATAATGAAGAGTAGATAAAAGATTTAATGAGAGGAAGGAATTTTCCCCCATCCTGAGAATCTTGTCTTTTCCAAGTGCTATGAGATGACCCAATCTCGAGTTCCAGCTTAACCAATTGTTGATTAAATGGACCGATTTCAATAGCCCACCCCAAGTTCTTGAAGTTGCCTTATGCTGGAACGTACGAGATCTGAACCAATTTTTAATTGTCATGTGAGGGAGATACTTGTCCTTTAAAACTCGATGCCAAATACTTGTACTTGTTAAAACTCTCCAAAGTGTGCTCGCAACCAAGGCTTGTTTAAAATCATAGATATTTCGAAGGCCCCAACCCCCATATAGCTTTGGTAATGATATCTGATCCCATTTGCAAAGATGGTAGTGATTTGAGTCGTGGTTTCCTTTCCAAAGGAAATTGACCATTAATTTCCTCATGGAATTTAAAACAGAGCAAGGAATAACCGCTAAAGACAACCAGTAAACACAATGGCTTTCTAATACTGATTTTAATAATGTGAGTCAGCCTCCCAACGATAACCATCTGTAGCACTAGTTATCAATCCCTTTTTCCATTCTTTTTATCAACTAGATCCAACCATCAACTCGATGTGGACCAATCTTGAGATAATATCCGAGATACTTGAAACCCGAGGCAAAATCAAAGAATTTATAAGGAAACAAGGATTTGAAAGAAGATAAATCCTGCTCCGATAATCCTGCTTGAAGAATGATGGACTTAGTAGCATTTATCTGTAAGCCTGAAGCTAAACAAAAATATTTTAATACATTATCTATCTCCCATCTCACATGTCCTTAGGTGTGAAATGAAAAGAGGATAAAATACAATAATGATATAAGATCTAAGAGCAAAATGAAAAGAGGGATATGAAGAACAACATTGTAGAAGATGAAGATCTCACATGTGCTTAGGTGTGATTGTACATTAAATATATGTGTGCCCATTAGAAAGATACTTCTTACTCATAAGTGCAAAATTTCATATCATAAAATTTGTTCTTATTGCAATATATTATATCATAAAGTGGTGTTGGTTGGTGAAGGTATATTATTATTATTATTATTATTATTTTTAAATATTAAACTTTTATATGATAAAAAATAATAAAATATTAAATTAATATTGTTACATATATTATAATATAAAGAGATGATTTATATAGATATAATATTTTATTATTAATTTTTTTATTATAAAAATAATAAAATATTAAATTAATAATAAATTTTAAATAATAATTAGATCATATATAATTATATAATTTTAATGTCGCATAATTATAAAATCTTAATAATTACGAATTTCATACATTAATTACGAATTTCATGTAAAGTATGATAGTATTATACAATTATATAATTTTAGTGTCGCATAATTGTAAAATCTTAATAATTATGAATTTCATATAAAGAATAAAAGTATTGATACTTATTAATTTAAATAATTGTATTTTATATAATTTTACCCACATAATTGCAAAATCTTAGTAATTACAAATTTCATATAAAGTACGATAGTTTTGATACTTATTAATTTAAATAATTATAGTATAATATTTTTTTACAATAATATTTATGATGTAATAGAATTTTAAATAATAATTAAATTATAATAATTATTCTTAATAATTACCAACTTTATACTTTAATTCGAAAGCTATTAATTTAAATAGTTATAATGTATTAGAATTTTAAATAATAATTAAATTATAATAATTATTCTTAATAATTAAGAACTTTATACTTTAATTCGAAAGCTATTAATTTAAATAGTTATAGTATGGCATTTTTTACAATAATACTTATGATGTATTAGAGACAAAATAGTTAACAATTTTATCTATACAATGAAAATGATATAAATTTTAATATTTGTATTTTTATTATGCTTAAGTGATTGTGCTTATGACAACTCTCGCGTTTGAAAGGAAATTGCTTATAGTCTAAATATTGCACATAGGTTTAACTATCAATTTGTAGTTCTAGATTCTTAGAGAGGCCATTTTCTAAATTAACCTGTATATAAATATGAGCAAATGAGAATGCCCATGCTTGATTTACCTTTTTCTAGAAACCTTCCAAACTTGTTACTAATTGCTTCAAGAGTTTCATTGTCGTCAAGATTTAGTGGAAGATGATTGAGTATAACCTAGATCATAATGGATAAGAAAAACTCCTCTTCTGAATCAAAGTCACAGACTATTTGTTAAGATATAACCCACTCTATCCAAAAACAAGGGATCACTTGATAAATTAAATCATAATCTTCCTTAAATTTGAAATGAAAAACAAACTAACCACTTCCCTTGGATTATGCCTTTCATACAAATGACTCATTACATTTGTATCCAAATTTTTAAAGATTGCGGGTTTGGCCATGCTCCCATGAACTCCTCAATCAAAATTTATATAATAAACAATAACACTTTTCTCCTTAATATGACAAAAGGAATATTCATCGTGGAGATTTTCTTAAGTTTTTTTAACAAGTTTTAATGGACAACTAAAAACCTCAAGCTTCTTACAAATGGATGCATCCAATTTACTGGATTTTGTAAATTCATGCACCTAGGGACAAAACCCTTTCCTTTGTCCAAAGCCATTAGCATAAACAAGTGGATCTTCCAATGACAAGCTCAAATCATAAGTTTTTAGGAAAATCACAAGTCAATAATAATATAACAAACCATACTTTCTTAAATTTAAATTGTTGATCAATTTATGGAATTCAAACTCACAACAATTCTTTCTCAATAGATACTTTAAAGTAATATAAAATTTTATAATAATTAAAGTTTATCTTAATTAAATTTACTCCAAAGTTTTCAATTTGTTTTGGATTTAATGATTAAGAACATGTGTTTTTTCTAAGAAATTGCAATTTCAAAGCTAAAAGACAATAGAGTATGTACATCTTCATAAATTTTAACAGTCAAATCGCTACACGAAAAAAGATCTCTTATCCTACAAACAAAATAATCCCATATACCAATTTAATGTTTGACTTAACTGTAACCTTAAAATTAAATTATTATTTTTATTATAATAAAAACAAATTACAAATCAACATATAACACACAACTTATGATTCAACCTAGAACCAAAACATCCCATAATTAACAACTTATGATTCAACCTAGAACCAAAACATCCCATAATTAACTTATTACACTCATTCCAATGCACATATTAAACTACCCTATATTTTGTCACTCCAATTTTTTTATTTTTTTTCCTCCTGAAAAGACATTAATGATGAAATTAAATCAACGTAGAGTTACATTGAAGTCCAACCGACCCATTGATTTCTAATGGACCAACTTCCACATGGAAGTCATGTGCACACATTATTAAAGAGACTACTCGATTCAAAGAACTTACTTATATAATTTAATATGTTTAAATTCTTATTTCTCGATTAAGGTGCTCATTTAACTTTATCGATCTAACCACAAAAGATGGATTAAGGAGAACTTCGATGCTTTATGTTCTTTTAATCCATCATATAAAGTTAATACTTTATACCTTGTCAAAAAAATTAGGGTTGAATTAAAACGATGTGTACATTAACATTTTTTATAATATTTATTTATATTAACTTAAATGATATACACCAAATCATATTGTAAGATAGACTTCCACTATGAGAGATTAGAGTTATTGTTGTAATTTGTTTGTTATGAATGGTGTTTCTATTTGAGGATTCAACACCCGGTTTGCTTTGGAGTAAGGGTTTACTCTGAAATAGTTGTTGAATTTTTTTTATCCATAGATTAGATTGTTTTTAAATTTTTTTTATAGCTTTGTTGTGTGTTCTTTGTTATTTTTAGATTTGATTTGCAACTATATTGGTTTATGAAACCATGGATTTTCTAGCTGTTTATGATTGAAAAATTCATTATGCATTCATTTCGCAGTTGCAATTAGTTATGGATATATCTTCGAGTATATCACAACCATGTGGTTGGCTAAGGAATTAATGCATTGGGTTGAACAATGTATTGTAGAGTAGACTTCCCGCTTTCCGTAGAATAGATTTCTTGCTTGGATTAGTGTGTGCCTCCTCTTCCATCATGCCACGACATATGATTGATTGAGGAACCAATTTACTTTCTTTCAATAGATTAGCTTTACTTTCTACAACATTTCATTATTCCTCAATGACTCTTTACTTTCAACAACTACATTTAGTTTCTAAGATGTGAAGGTATTCCACAACATAAAGCATGAAGAGTCGAGAGGGCATTTTATGCCCTAGAAAACTTATTCTATGTAACACCTACATTATTGCTAGATTCAATTAGTCATTGTAGTTGCATTAATATTCCACATCATTAATAGATTGAGAGAAAGCACATGTCAACAACATTTGAATCTTGTATGGTTGTGTATATAGTGCACAACAATTCAAAAACTTACGTTCCTTGGTCAATAATTTAAGTATAAGTTAAAGGATTCACCAACTCACAAATTGTTGTAATTCTTTAGATCACCAAATTTTGACAACATTTCTTGGGAGGTGCTAAGACCACAAAGGCTAAAAGTTCCTATGAAACTAGAGTTTCACTATGAATGGGAGAAGGAATGAGGGTTCTTGAGTGTTTCCCATTGTAGTCATCATATTTCTTGGATTTGAGAGGTTTTATAGCTTTGAGTCCAAAGATCTAAAAGGGATTATATACCTTGGATGACTCATGTTGAAGAATTGTTATACTACAAAATATTTTCTTATTATAGTTGCATTGAGTATCTTTCTTTAATCACATGCCTTTATGTCAGGATAAGCTAGATAAATTTCATATAAAACAATTTTGAAAAAAGGTGCAAGGTAAGTGTTAGCACTCTGTAAATCTATTTGGTTGATAAACAAACGACGAAGGTAGCTCTTTCTTAGACTTTGAGACCAGAAACTAGCCTTTCATACCTAGAGAGGGATCTCTCGAGAAATGTGCTTGGTCTCCATGCGAGATATGACTTTGAAAACAATGGCTAGATTTAACAGCTATGATAAAGTGGGTTCTGGTTATATTGGTGAGAGAAAGAAGTAAAAATTGGGCTATGGGGTTGATCTAAGGAAGAGACAAAACAAATGACTTTCGGTGACTAGATTAGAGAGGAGGCTGAAATGACAACAAACCTTGATGCTCATGAAGTAAAGTGGGGGAGAAAAACAGGAAGTAACTCAAGAGTCTTTGTTATGGGGCCAATTCGAGAGTTAGCTTGAGGGAAAACATTTTGTCTAAGTGGTGAACAAGGGGTGTTGTACAACAAATCCACGGAGGTTAATTAGATTACGAAATAGACAGTAGGAGATATGAAATAAAAGGTAATAGGAAACATATATGCAAAGAAAGAGACACAATGCATATGACTTCTACAACTAAAATATTTTCATCAAATCACAAGACATTTGCATTAAATTTAGGTCAAAAACTCATATTACATACAATAACAATCGTTTTCTCAAAATTGCCAACCAACCACATTTTATAAAAATGATCTACATATATGAAATATATTGTCACCCACATGGTTGTTAAGTTGAGCTACTCTGTCCTAGAATCATGGATCCGGTTTTTTTGAAAAAGAACAATAACTTCAACGAATTCACTAAAAATAGAAACCCGACTTTGCCAAATCATAATAGTAACCGAAATATTCTTTAAATCCATTGATCATGATCCAAATTCAACCATATGGTTGTGATGAGCCATCATTTTCATTGCTAGACACTATGTCATCCGTTTTATTTATCCACATTTTTGGTTATCGAGATGATATTATGATTATGTCATGATGATGGAAGATCAAACTCTTCATTAAGAACATTTTTCTGAAGAAGGTTACACTTGTTATTTTCTCAAATCATATTTTGAAAATAGTTCGCGGGCTGCATATATACTATCCTGCAAAAATCCTTCATTTCATCTTTGAATTGACTTATTTATAGGACTTTCATACTGTGTCAATTTTTAGGGTGCGGACATGTTTCTAAGGAAGAAAATGAATCAGTTCTCGATCCTTCTAGAGAATCTTCTAGAAGAACGAGTTGGAGTTCGAATGGTTGGCAAAATCTTGACTTTCAGGATATCTTGGGATCATTCCCTATCCAAAGTAACTAATCAATCTTCTCCTATATATTGAAAAGATTACTTATGGAAATGGTTAATAGAATTAAGAAGAAGAAGAAGAAAAACAAGCTAGCCGGAAGATTGATTGGAGAGCTTGTCTGAAAGACTGTATTGAGGATTGAAGCTACAACAACAGAGACAACAAGTAATCATATGTGGGGTTGAACTTCTTCATGCATGAGAAAGAGTGTGTGTCGAGGAGCTAGGAGCCATCGAAAGGAGATCTCGACATCAAGCTCGGGTTGTATATTTCTCTTTAGGTTAATACAATACATGGAATATGTCCCTTTCCCATAATGATGATGTCATCTTATTACATGATTCCTTGATCACATCTTATGTCATCTTATTACATGATTCCTTGATCACATGTATAGATTAGGTATTGAATATATTAATGCCTTTGCTGTGATTGGTTTGTGTTGTTGTGATTGTACAATGCAAGTGCATCAGAGCAGAGCAAGGAACAACAGAGATTAAAGGAGAGCGTTCATAAGGTATGTCCACTATCCATTTCTCATAGTTCTTTCAATATCTAGATCTAGGGAAAGAGTAGTATTCTGTTACGGTTTGTTCCAGATCCAGGTGGATCTGGGGAGATTGGTCTGTGTCCGCACTCACGAATTTATCCATAAACATCCGTTCACAGCAAGTCTGCTATGCAACGGTAACCTACAACAAAAACGCAACAAAATGTGTAGCAAACTAGTAAAATAGGCATTAAATATGACATCATATCTCACTGATAAAAAACCATTTTTAGAAACTGAGAGAGGATTTTTTATTTAATATCGTTATAAATAAAAACCTCTCTCAGTTTCTTGAAATTCATCTCCGTCTGAACGGAATACGTGTCGCAAAAACATGTCTCGGATAAGAAATCACGAAAACTGAAAAATAAGGCTCAAATATTCCTTCGAATATCCCACTCCATGACACATTTTACAAATCTGAGATAGGTTTTTATTACTTGGTTTGTACTCAACAAAAACCTCTCGGGGATTTTCAAAATTCCTCTCTCGTTGATCAGAAATTGATCTTTAAGTTGACCACTAAACCAGTAATTTCCGCAATGCGACCTGTAGCCTGTGTGCAGGAAAATCCACTGCGCGACAGTATCTTATGCGCGAAAACATCCCATGTGTGACAACATCCTCTACGTGACGAAATTCTTTGCGCGACAACATCCTCTGCGCGATGCGCAGTGAATTTTGCAGCGCGCAGTTGCAAATTCAAATGAGAATAAATAAATGATAAGCTTCCATTTGAAGCTGGCCCTTGGAGATTTTAGATGATTCTAGGCATAAAAACAACATGGGTGATAACAGGCATGAATTTGCAAATTGTTGACAAACCTCTAACCTTAGCCATGAAAATCATGGTGCTAACAACTGGCTCCAATGGGGATGCTATCCTCCCTGTGAGGTAGCAAAGAACAGTAGACCAGGTGCTAATCCATTGGGCTTCTCCCAAACTCAACTTTCCAACTGTAACTTGTAACCTTCATCCGCTGAACACCCAAAATTGTATATGCTCCAAACTGAAATCTGAAACTAAGCTGAAAATAAAAACTGCAGATTGCTAAAAGAAATGCTCGTAGTACCGAGCTTATTCGTACCTACCTACCCTAACTATTGAAATGAAATTCCATTCAAGTGAAATCATAATTCCAATGCAACCATGCAATGACTTTATCCACTTTTTTCTTTCTTTGCACATGCTTGCCCCAAAGCTTGTTTACTATTAATTCGTTCAAAAATTTATCTATAAATTCCAATCTCAAAAAATAAAAAATATTGGGGTTGTTTATCGCCTCCAACAAAACTGCAAATGGATCCTCCAAAACATGCATAAAACAACAATCATGTTTCACCCCTTCTGCTGCATCCTTGTTTTCATGTAATTCAACATGTTGATTACCACAAAAAGGTTGGAAAATATGTTGAGACTGATGGAAATAACAATCTTCTGAATCAGAAGACAGTGTTGGCTGAAATGAAACCCCTAGTGGCAAGAAATCCATATCTAACACTGATTTTGATTTACCATCATATTTATTTCCAAGATGGTAGTTGATCACATGATGCAAATCTTAATTGAAACAACTTTCCATGTAATCAACAACAGGGTCATTAAAAGTATGAGAAGGTTGTTGGTCCTCTTCATTGACAACAATTTTCTCATACAAACAATGTCATTGTGAATGCAATCAGACTTCACTGCTTCCTTTGTTATCTCATGATTTACTTTCAATAATTCAAAGGAAGAAAAACATAATGGAAGACAGTTCTCATTTGCAATTCCACTGCTTTCTTCATATTCAACATCATGCCTGTAGGATTTATGATTTGAAACATTATTAAAAAAATTCTTCAACAATTCGAAAGAAGAAAAACACAATGGCAAGGTTCTTTCACCTGATTTAAAACACTCTTCATTTTCTTCACTACTATCATATGCACATTTTTCAATTTCTTTGGATTGCTGAACATACTCATTTTTAGATTCATCTTTGAACAATGGCTGTAATTTTGAACTGATAAAACCTTCCATATAACAAGCAACAGGGTCATTAAACACATGCGAAGAATGTTTCAATTTCTTGTCAATTGTTTCCCATGAATCAGTGTGATTTTGCATCAGCACACATTCATCTGCCTCAGTGATGATCCTTAAATTTTCTTTCAACAATTTAAACGAACCAAAGCATAAAGGTAAATAATTTCTTTCAGCTGATTCGATACTTTCTTCATATTCTTCTTTGTAGTTGTGATATGTAGGTTGATTGCTCTCATTACACTGTTGAAAAGGAACATTTTATGATAGAGAACATGCAACTAGTTGTTCTAGGAAGTCAACATCATAATCATCATCATATTCATCATATAAAGACAAATCAATAGCATCTACAATGTCATGTAACAAGAAAAATCTTGGGACATCAACCTTCTCTTCAACAAGCCGATTTGCAAATTAATCTTCTTGACTATTTACAAATGAATACATAAAACAATGAGTTTCTTGCTCATGATGACAAAGATCAGGATGTAAATCAACTTGTTGTTTATGCACAATCTCATGTTCTTCTGCTACACTATCGTTTTCTATATTTGCAACACTCTTTAAATTCTGATTTTGCGGCCTTTGACATGATTGAAGATTGTCTTCCACTTCCTAAGAATTGTTGAAAATATGCTCCAAAGACATAGACTTCCTCTCCATCAAAAGAAAAGATAAGTCTGATTGAAAGGTTGTTACATAATGGAGCATGGCAACAACTTCAGGAGGTTGGACTTCTTTAGGCAGTTTATAATAAAGACTAGCAAACCTCCTACTGAAATTTGAGATGGTTTCATCTTTCTTTCTTCTCATGGCATAAAAATCTGAAAGGAGTAGATCCCATGACTTTCTCTCACCCCAAAATCTACGGAAATATTCCCTCAATTCATCCCACAAGCTAATAGACTGAGGCTGCAAATGTCTGAACCATGCTTTGGCATCTGAAAAGGCCCTCATAAACACATCATCATGTTCAATCTAAAAAAGGTCTATAAAATGCTCAAAGGCCTGAATATGTTTTTCAGCTGAATGCCCATCAAACTCTCCATCGAACCTAGGAAGGTACTTATAATGTTTCAGAGGAAAGTCATGAAGGATGGAAGGAAATTTAAGAGTATTGTATATTTCTTGAATCTTGGAGGGTGTAGGATTAAGAACAAAAGGTACAAGATCAGATTTTGTTTCATTAAGCTCACAAGAATGATCATGAACATCATATGGCTCAGAGGAAGGAGCTTGGCGAATATCGACAATACAAGAAGGAGGTATACCTACAGTTTGCAATGAAGGATATAAAAGGGTAGTCTTTGGGCTTCATTTGAATGCAATAAGTGAAGAAATATTCTTTTGAAAAACTTAGGAAAGAACAAGAAGATATTGATAAAACAAAAAAGTACTTCTTGGACTAAACTTAAGATCGAGTACCTGATTTTTCCATACTTCTCTTCCATATCTCTATCCACAGGTCTCATTTTCCAGTGGATTCTTTGAAACACATTCAAAGCTTGATTTGAGTCGCCATGAAAACTTTAGTTATGGATTCTTCTGCTAGTGGAATCACCTTCAACTGATTTTCTGATGTGTGGAGTCGCCATAGAAGAAATACAACCAATATGTGCCTAAGTGTCTGTTGCTCTCAGACCTTAGAATTAAAACAATGTCGTTCTTCCGAGGGAAAATTTTCAAATTCATCCCCAACAACGACGCCAGAATGTTAGCACTCTGTAAATCCATTGGGTTGATAAACAAACGATGAAGGTAACTCTTTCAACCGACTTTGAGACCCGAAACTAGTCTTTCGGATCTAGAGAGGGCTCTCTAAAAAATGGTGTGGTCTCCGCACAAGATATGAATTTGAAAATAATGGCTAGATTTAACACCAATGGTAAAATGGTTTCTGGTTATATTGGCACAGAAAAGTAAAACTTGGGCTATGGGGTCGATCTGAGGAAGAGACAAAACAAATGACTCAGTGAATGGATTCGAGAGGAGAAGGCTAGGCGAGCAACAAACTTCAGTGTAAACCGTAAAGTGTGGCGGGAGAAAAACACAAGAAGTAACTCAAGAGCACTGCTATGGATTAATTCAAAGTTAGCTTGAGAGGAAAACATTTTTTCTAAGTGGCGCGAACAAGGGGCGTTGTACAACAAATCCACAGGTTTGAAAATTCGTTCTGAAATAGACAGTAGGAGATATGAAATAAAAGGTATCAGGAAACACATACGCAAAGAAAGGGACACAATACATCTGACTATCACAACTAGAATCTTTTCATCAAATCACAGGACCTTTGCATTAAATTTCGGTCAAAAACTCAGATTACATACAATAAGAGTCGTTTTCTCAAAATTGCCAACCAACCTTGTTTACATAAAAATGATCCTCATATATAGAAATGTAATGTCACCCTTGGATGTTAGTGTCGATATACTCTCTCCTGGAATCATGGATCTATTTTTTTTTTAAAGAAAACAATAACTTCAACGAATTCACTAAAAATAGAAAACCCGACTTTGCCAAATCATAATCATAACCGAAATATTATTTACAGTCATTGATCATGATCCAAATTCGACCATATGGTTGTGATGAGCCATCATTTTCACTTCTAGACACTCTGTCATCCCTGCACAACAAGTCTGCTACGCAACAGTAACCTACAACAAAAATGCAACAGAACGCACAACAACTGGTAAAATAGGCGTTAAATATGACATCGTATCTCACTGATAAAAAAGTATTTTTATAAACTAAGAGACTTTTTTGTAGTTAATATTGTTATAAATAAAAATCTCTCTCGGTTTCTTGAATTTCATCTCCATTTGGCCGGAATACATGTCGCAAAAACATGTCTTGGACAGGAAATCACGAAAAATGAAAAATAAGGCTCAAATATTCCTTTGAATCTCCCAATTCGTGACACATTTTACAAATATGAGAGAGGCTTTTATTACTTGGTTTGTACTCAACAAAAACCTCTCAGGGATTTTCAAAATTCCTCTCCAGTTGATCAGAAATTGATCTTGAAGTTGACCACTAAACCAGTAATTTGCGCAGAGCGACTTGTAGCCTATGCGCAGGAAAATCCACTACGCGACAACATCATATGCGCGACAACCCACTGCGTGATGAAATATACTGCGTGACAGCCCACTGCACGATGAAATCCACTGTGCGAAAACATCCTATGCGCAGGAAAATCCACTACGCGACAACATCATATGCGTGACAACCCATTGCGTTATGAAATACACTACACGACAGCCCACTGCGCTATGAAATCCACTGCGTGACAACATCCTATGTGCGACAGCCCACTGCGTGATGAAATCCACTGCACAACAACATCCTATGTGTGAAAACATCCCCTACGCGACAACATCCTCTGCGCGACGACATTCTCTGCGCGACAACATCCTCTGCGCGGTGCACAGTGAATTTTGCAGTGTGCAAGTGAAAGTTGAAATGGGAATAAATAAATGATAAGCTTCCCTTTGAAACTGGCCCTTGGAGATGTTAGATGATGTCAGGCATAAAAACAACATGGGTGCTAACAGGCATGACTTTGCAAATTGTTGACAAACCTCTAACCTTAGCCATGAAAGTCATGGTGCTAACAGGCATGAGTTTCACTATGAATGGGAGAAGGAATGAGGGTTCTTGAGTGTTTCCCATTGTAGTCATCATATTTCTTGGATTTGAGAGGTTTTATAGCTTTGAGTCCAAAGATATAAAAGGAATTATATACCTTGGATGACTCATGTTGAAGAATTGTTATACTACAAAATATTGTCTTATTATAGTTGCATTGAGTATCTTTCTTTAATCACATGCCTTTATGTCAAGATAAGCTAGATAAATTTCATATAAAAAAAATTGAAAAAAGGTGCAAGGTAAGAATAAATAATTCGTAGGAGGATACGACAAACAAGAAGAAAAAAAAGAACATATCTTTCATTGTTTTAGTCTTGACCTTCAACCTTGATTCTTTAGTTTGGTTTTGTGTGTAATTTATCTCACTTAAACTCGTCAATTCATTGTCCATGCCATTCAAATTTTGTTCCCATTCCAAATCTCGAGCATGCACAATCTAACTTTTGTTTTATGGGAAATCATTCACTCCATTTCACCACATGTCCCTTGTTAGCAACCATTGCTCTATTGACAAGATTAAAGAAAATATATATAGGGTTAACTAGCCTTGCATGCATTTCACTTGCTTAGCTGTGAATCAACTCTTGACATCCTAATTCAATTATTATGGTGCATTAAACACACATATATGAAAGAAGAACCAGGGTACTGCTACTCCAGAATTGTATCTATTATTACCTTATTTTGTGTCATGTGTTGCTTCCATATGATTGTTGAATTTCAAATTACTGAGGAATCATATGTGCCGACAATTTGAAAATTAATTATATATCTTTCAACCCATATGTAGCAATTGTAAAAAATTTCAAGCAAATCCTTTTTTGTCAATAAAGTAGCTCCATCACTCTCTTTATACTTTCATGTCACCTACATTACAAGCCTCCTTTTAATACCCACTATAATAACACACTATGTCTCTCTATTATTTAAGGTCTATTTGGTTGAAATATTAATTGCATACTAAATCAATGTATTTATGTTCAAATTATTGTTAGTTGCATGAATAGATTTGGAATAAACAGACCAATGATTAGTGCCACCAAAGTAGAGGAGAATGGGAAATGAATATGTTTCATCAACTAGAGGTGGCCATCATAGTGACATAAATCACCTCTAGGTATGTCTTATGAACATCTTCAAATTTTCAATTACGGGGTAATCAAGTGACCATGTCCCTACCATAACATAATATGCTCTAACTCCTCAACAATGGCCAATACAAGCCCCATCTCCACAGACATGGAAATATCCAACCTCTTAGAGGTAGAAATACCATTCTTCCATTATCAACACCAATAAACACAATGGTCCACTCCTTAACAAACTTGAAGAACTTAACTATGTTGACCACAATAATAGTAACAAGCATTGGTGCTCTCTCCTCACCAAAACAAAGACCAACAAGCCCTCTTGACAACTCCTCAACATAACAACTCCATGCCCATCTTGCACCAACCCCAATAATAGATCGACATATCCGACAAAAAATAATGATATGGTAGATATAAGTGAGTTCTTCCTAGTCTTTTTGAACTCATATTCTATGTACTTTCATATAAATTTGAGCCCAACTATTTTTGTAGCGTTTTGAATTGATGAAATTGATAAAAACACACAATTGAAACAATTACATTTGAGGTGTTAAATAGATATATTTGCAAAACCTGTTTCTATGGAATATGGTTGTCAAAGTCTAGATTTAGATTCAATTTGAATCACTTCATTTTGATATGATACAAAAATTTATGCTTGAATTACTGATTGTTTGTGCCAAAATATACATTGTTAATATTTTTTGTCCTAACAGTTTCTTAGCATAATTCACATATCGGTTAAATATATTTGTAAAACATGTTTATAGTGGAGATATATCTACTAATATAATTTCATCTCCCACTAGAATCTTGTCATTCTAGCATTCAACAAAAGTGTTATGCGTAAAAATGTAATTGTTGGTCCAAGCCGAAAATTTAAAATAACTTTGTAATGTAGGTTGTATATGAGCATATTTGACATAGTAATTCAATGCAAATTAAAAACAATTTTCTAATGAATACATCCCTATAAATTTACTTCAATCTCCCTTTTGAATCACTTTAATCCAATATCATATGAGAAAATTGTCATCAAAACATCACTTGGTAGTCCAAGCTTGTTACCACTCTGCAACATGTTTTTGAACAACAACTACTTGATGAATTGTTTTTCAATTTGTTTTATATGCATTTTTTGTTAATATTTTTAACATTTAATTGGAGAATAAATTCACCATATATTTATTCTTCCATAATCTCACCTTTTATTGTGGAACAAGTATGAGGATTTTGTGTAGATCACCAAAAGGTCAACAAGGTCAATTTTGTTGTGACATAAATTGCACTGAAAATTGAAAGGGTTCAATGAGTTTCAATGAAAAGGGAGGTCACCAAATAATCTTAGAATTGAAAGATCTTATGTTTCATAACATTTTGCAACTATGTTGATGAGATGGAAACCTACAAGCCTGCTATAGAATTCATATTATATAGGTCTAACAACAGAGTGACTATACAACAAGATCATAGCTTGTTACCATCTGATTAATAGAGCAAGTCTCAAGCATGGAGTTAGCACTTCAATCTTCAGCCCATAATGCAAAAAGGAGATCGGCCAATCAAAGGAGATCAACCAAGTGCAAAGAAATATAATTTATATTCCAACTCTTGATTATTGTTTGGTATTCCACACATTCAAATATGTTCTTCAAGAAATCAGAGTTTGTATTCTATGAGATTGTTGTAGAGTTACTATCCTACACACATACTACTTTGCTAAGAGCTTCCAAAAGAATTGTTAAAAGTTCCTTAGACTCGAGAGATCATGTGTAAAAAACTTGTTGAATAGATAATGTGTTACAAACTCCGCCACAAAATGTACATTATAAAGGTAGTGCTCTAGAATTCATAGAGTGAATATTCCAACATGCTCGAAGGGAAGAATGTGTAGATGGACAGAGAAAATGGTGTAATCTTACAGTGAAAACCCCATGGGGAAATATAAGACAATGTGGTGTAATCTTATTATTTTTGCATTGAACTAGTGTGTGGGTATATTGTTAGGCTCCTACCCTAACCTCCCTATTTTAGGCTAGACAAGAGTTAGTTAATTAATGTATAATGCATCTTCTTTGAATAAGGTCCATTATATACTAATGGATGGTTATTTAATGTAAAAGGGTCTTCTTTATTAAATAAGGCCATTTACGTAGTGGAATGCATGAGGTATGCAATTTCGGTAGCTCAAGCTCACATGGAGGTTCAACCCTAGGCCGAAGGAGCGAGGGCCTTAGGCACGGGCGGCAGGGATCCCTTTCCCTGTTCTGAGGAAATCATAGGTTCAATGGCCTAAGACCCTAAAATCCTCCCCCCACAACTTTCTCTCTCTCCCTTCTTCCAGCAACTAGACTCCAGTCTCAGGCTTGGCTTCTATGTTTCATGGGTAGGATATTTATAGTCTATCCTTTCCAGGCCTCTGGATGATGTCAATAAGATTTAGGTCGTGTGAAATGGATATAGATGATGAGGACTACGTCGACTATGGGATCATTCCATTAGCATCTCGTGCCTTTTGTATATATGATGAGTTTCGGGGAAGGCCTTCAGCCAACACACATGGTACAATTATCTGCACTCCGAGGGAGGAAAATTTAATGATCCACTTGGTGAATCTGAGCCAAATCTCGGCCTAGTTCCCTCCTTTAATGAAGGAAAATTTCCCGAGGAATCCAAAAATAATGCCACTTCTTGATCTTTTCCTTCGACTAATTCTCTGAATTAGGCTAGAAGAAAGAGCGAGAGCTTGAGCTTGGATAAGGGAGACCCTCAATCAGGCTCAATAGCCTAGTCAAATCGAAAAATAAACTATAACAAATCGAGGGCTGGAAAGCTCCAAATGATTGTAGGTTGGGATGTTAGGTCAAGGAAGTTACATGATATGCATATATAACCCTCATTGGGAGATTATCTGGGAAGGTAGTATGAGATGTTATGCTAAGGGTATGGCTAGAAAAGAATTGGAATTGGGGACCTTCAAGTCTGGTTTTGCAAAAGTGTACCATAGGTTGTAAACATTATGAGGGTTTGGGCCATATTACAAAGACTCCCCTTTGGGTTTTGGACCAAAGAACCATTAGAATCCATCAGGAATAAGCTCAGAGTATTTATTGGGATCTATCCAAAATGGGAATCCAAAGCAGATATAAGATGGATTTCGATAGAGATCAAGGTTAATGTCGCTAAGTAATGCAACCTACATGAATTAGCAGTGATTTTTTTTCAATGAATAAGAGTGATATATATATTTTGTATAGCTTGAGTGGGCCTAATGGTTAAGAACATGTGTTTCCTCTTAGGAGGTCACATGTTCAAATCTAGATAGGGTAGAGTATATGCATCTTGGCCCATTGTGATAAATCTAAAAGGATAGACAACCCTTGGGATAGAGTTACACCCCAGTAAGCTTCACGATGCCTCGATCCTTGTTGGGTGGGTTACCGTGCTACTTAAAGTTTATTGAGGCTCTTACTTATAACATTGTCCATTTAATATTTTTTTTTTAAAAAGCAATTCATTTCACTTGTCACCCTCCTTGATTTAGTATATTTTTTTTCCCTTTTTACATATCTCCTCATAAAGGGTGAGTCACATATTTCGTGATAAAGGTTTTTACATATCTCCTGATAAAGGGCGAGTCACATATTTCATAATAAAGGTTGTGAATAGAGAGATAACATCAATTTTAATAATAGAATCGATAACATCATTTTTATATAGGTAATAAAGACATATTAATAGTACTATTCTTATAATAATATACTTTTAAATTTTAATATGTTGTAAAAATTGAATTTAGGTGGGGAGAATAACACTCCTCTCAACCATATAAATTAAATCTAATTAATTTTAATCAATAATATATTATATGTTAAGAGAAACAAAAAAAAAACCTCAAATTCTAATTAATTAAAAAAAAAACTCAAATACAAATCCTTTTCTCCAATTTTTTTTTTAAATTTTTTTTTTTTTTAATTATGATATTAAAAATACCATTTTTTTAAATAACATAGAAATTAAAAAATACTAAAAATACAAATTAAAAAAATATTATAAATATTACATACATTTTTTTATTTGATTAGTGTTTAGGCATCTACATCTCTTCACCAATGCTTGGAAGAACACCTCACTTCTTTAAATGAAATTAATCTAATTTTAATCCATCTCTTTATCTACACTGACCACATTTTTGGGCTTAAACAATTACAAAAATCTTGGAACTTGTAAATTGCTTGAGGGATTATCACGGAGTGCAAGCACTTTATTGTTGAAAATCAAACCCAAGCCATCATAAGTAAAATTCCACCAATTTACTTAAACCACAACCGAATTGAGTAATTATAATTCTCTTATTTCCAGTTTCTATAAACTCCCATTGTAGTTCTATTATCTAGTAAATTTTTCTCCTTGTAAATTTTATTGATTATATATATTTTTTAACTTTTAATTATGTTTTTAAATATCATTTCATTCACATTGGTCATTTATTAATTTTATCATATAGATAATCTATGAATATAATAGAGAATTTTTGGATCCATATTGAATGGTTGGGAGGAATAACTATTCTCCTCCTCCATGCTAGTTTTTAATGAACATATTTAATACCAACTTACCTTTATTTTAAACCAAACATATATCTCAATTTTTTTATAAAAGTTTAAAAATAATAAAAAGTAATAGGATTTTTGCTAAGAGTACAATAATTAGTAAATTAAATCGAGAACAAAATAACCATTAACAAACAAATAGAACTTAAGAAATGTTTGCATCTCTAAGGATTTGATACCTCTCCTCCCATGATAGATCTAAAGTTTAGATGAATCTACCCGTTCTTTATGTTAATGTTTTATGTCATTATTATAGTTCTTTTCATTTCAATAGATAAGAGAAACATAAGAACAAGATCACT
>SNQJ01S0033195.1:56989-68978 GCA_010110895.2 Picea sitchensis
CTCCCTCTCTCCTTTGCCGGTAACAGATCAGAACTTGTCTCTCAAACTGAGCAAGTGAGTTGTGTTCAAATGAGGCGTTAGCCTCCTTTATTTATACAAGTTCTAGCATGTGTGAAGTGTCTCTTCACTGGTAGGGCCAACTTCTTAATCTGTGTGGGTAAACCCACCTTTCTTATATTTTTGGGTCTTCTTATTAACTGTTGGGGACGACTTCTTATTCTTCCTATTATAATTGTCTGTTAACCAATCCGCAAAAGGGGATTTGGTCCTAATACAATTACCGACATGACTAATCCACAATGGGGATTAATCCTATAAATAATATAGCAATAATAATAAGAATACTCTTTGCAGTTACATTATTTCAACACTATATATATATATATATATTGTGTATTGTGTGTGCCATGCCACATGTCAACTCCATGTTGATCATGAAATAAATTGCACATCTCCCTCGTACTCAACCCACCATTCAAATGTTTTAACCATTCTCCCTCATATGGAATAAGAATGTGTGTGTGTGCTTGTGGGTGTACCTGTCAAATGTCATCTCCATGTTGAGCACAAAATGAATTGGACATCTCCCTCATACTCAACCCATCATATTAACTCCATACTAAACAAGCATTTAAGGAATCTCTCTCACATGGATAAGTAGAAAGCACCTATATGGAAAATAAGATTTTTTTACTTTCAGTTATTCTCTCTATATAAAGTTGATATATAATTATTACTGAAGGTGGATGTTAAAATATTTTTTAAATGTCAACTTTATCTATATATATAATATTAAAATAGGTGGACATAGAAATATTTTATTTATGACCACATTGAAAATATTTTTTTCTTATTAATATTTTTTTAAATGCCACATGTCAATTAAATGAATAATTTTTTTACTTTCCATTACTCTATCTCTTTCTCTCTCTATATAGTTGATATACAATACTTAAGATGCATCTTGAAATAACTTGCTTATTGCCCACATTTAAATAATTTTTTGTTGTTAATATTTTTTTATGGTAGCCTTAGCCATGATTACATGATATATTAAGTATTTAGTAGATACTAGTGATTGGCTAAAATTGTTTTTGGTCCCAGAGTAAGACTTTAAATTTCCACTTGGCTAAGAGTTTTTCTTTCTTAGACATAAGGAAACATGTTAACTACTCAAAACCCAGAGACATCTAGCAATAGTGGAAGTCTACCCTTTTATGGATGACTAACAAGTTATTACATGTGGAACTCTTCACAAGTTGAATATAAAATTTCTAAAAACTTGTATTAGAGAAAACCAAAATTTCTATTTTGTCAAAAGAGAGAATACAAAATCAAATCTATTCATGCAATTATATATTCTAATAAACTATCCACACACACACAAATGGTATGCCAATAACTAAAAAACAAAACCTAACCTAATTAGGTAGATTAATTCCCACTATGAGCTTATCCACACAAAACATGGTGTGACAATATAGATTCATGCCCACTATGTTCTACTAATTCTCAATGCCAAATTGAACTACTTCTTTTCTGGTTAGTTCTTTTAGTACATGCTGAACAAAGGGTTCTTCCACTCTTGAAATCAAATCTTTAAATCCACTCCTTAAGGGAATTTGACATAGTTCAGCTTAAAGGAATTTGATATAGTTCAGCTCCAAGTTGACATTATAACCTTTGCACTAAAAATTGAACTAGTGCTTCTTTAGGGTTCTTCCACTCTTGTACTCAAATCTTTAAATCCACTCCTTAAGGGAATTTGACATATTTCATCTTAAAAGAATTTGATATAGTTCAGCTCCAAGTTGACATTATAACCTTTGCACTAAAAATTGAACTAGTGCTTATTTGGGGTTCTTCCATTCTTGAACTAAAATCTTTAAATCCACTCCTTAAAGGAATTTGACATAGTTCAGTTTAAAGGAATTTGATATAGTTCAGCTCGAAGTTGACATTATAACCTTTGCAATGAAAATTGAATTAGTGCTTCTTTCGTTGGTCCTTCTAGTGCCTATTGAACAATGGGTTCTTCCACTTTTGAATTCAAATCTTTAAATCCACTCCTAAAGAACATTTGACATAGTTCAAGTGGAAGCTGAGATATTAATCTTTGCAGCTAAGTTGAAGTTTTTGAATTCAAATCTTTAAATCCACTCCTAAAGAACATTTGACATAGTTCAAGTGGAAGCTGAGATATTAATCTTTGCAGCTAAGTTGAAGTTTTGTTCAAAACTATGTATGTTTATCTCTATAGCTCAACCAATCAGGGAAGAGTTTCAATATCCAATCATAAGTAGTGCGAGGATAGAAATCTGCAACCTAATATTATTAAAGGGTTTAAGAAGTAATCTCTTCATTTTTGATAAACGATTTGTCGGGTCTCAACATAGGTGGAATCAATTTGCAAGCATGCATAAAAGAATCTGATTCAACTGTGTTCCTCATATATGCGTTATAAGAAGAAAATCTTGATTAGACTCAATTCTAGAATTCTTCATATTTGTTTTTGAAACAAGGGAAGGAAGTATTTATTGAATCATGCAATACTGAAGCTTCAAGTTTTTTTTTAATGTGTTGTAAACGTATCATCCAAGTACCAAAGCGCAAAGCGCTGGACACATGCATGAAATCTACATTGCTTACATACTCTGTGGTTGCCAACTATTTAATCATAGAGGAACATAAAACCAGAGAACTACTTTATCATCGAGAAACATAAAACCAGAGAGGGAGCACATGGTCAGGCAAATCGAGTCAATATTATAAAAGTTTAGAAGTTGTTGGCACTGGAGCAACAGTAACGGGATGTAAAGTTAGAAATATATGTATCTTTATTTTGTAAAATAATTGAAATGCAATTTAAACAATAAAAAAATAACTATTTTGTTCAAATGTATATGTTCCAAATTTATTTATATCCCAAAAATCCTAAAAAAAAACCATTCACTACTGTCATTCAAATCTCCACGGTTGCTGCAGATACGATCACGCCCACAGAACCTTCCTCACCATCACCGTTAACTTGAATCCACTGCCCCGTTGACGGCTTAAACAGATAAGAGATGTGTTTACCGGGGTTGTCCATCCCGCTTACAAAAATATGGTCACGCCACTGTGTAGCACACTTAAAGAGGTAAATATGTCGCGGAAGAGAAGCTACAGCAGTCCAAACTTTTTTTTCACCATCATACTTCATCACCTGTTGTTGTCGTTCACTGAAAGCGTACAACTGACCTGAAGCAGAAAAAGCAACCGCAAAACTTCTCCATAAATCTACCCTGAAACTAATCATATCTTCCCACCGTCTCCACGTTGCCGCACTCGGGTCGAAAACTTCTGCACTTCTGTCTCTGCTTAACACCATGAATTTACCATCCATGAAAACACCGTAGCATCCCTGACCGTGCGGTTGGATCATAGGAGGCAGAATTTCCCACTTGTCTTCCTCCACGTTATAAGCTTCTGCAGCCGCCAGAGGGTCGCTACGCTCATTGTTCCCGCCAGCGACGTAGACAAGTCCGGTGGAAGAAGAGACACAGAAGGCAAAGAAGGATCGAGCTGTAGGCATGTCAGCTCTGCGGCTCCATTTGGCAGACTCAAAGTCATAAATGTATACACACTTCGTCAAAGTCCTGTTGAACGGATAGAATCCACCTATAAGAACCAGCTTCCGGTTCACAGCAACGCACTGAGACCATGCTGTTATTCCAGCAAAGAGGGGATCATCAATGGGCGGTAGCCTTTCCCAGGTGCCAGTGAGAGGGTCATGAACCCTTATTACGAAGGCGAGATGAGCCCTCGGATCTCTTTGAATCAAGCACAGAAGTTGCTCGCTCGTTCCAGATATCTTTCTGTCTGCATAGAACTTAGGGCTACTCACGATAGCCTCCCAGCTTCTGCACACAGCTTTCAAGTCATCGTGTGACGCGTAAGGCACTCTTAGCAAGCACTTTCGAACGAGATCGTCTGGAATAACCTCCATTAGAGCACTTCAAACACGCGTATTACCCCAATCAAGTTCACCCAAAGTTTTACCAGAGATTAAGCTGCGAACATGAAAGTGAACGAAGCAAGTGATAAATATGAAAGTTGAGTTAAATATATAATGTGTGGACGTTGGGCATGACCAGTGGTAACCTAACTTCCAGCCGACGAGAAAGGAACTTTGATTTGTCCATTAATAAGCCACATTATATGGTATTTATTCTCATTATGGAAATATATTAATTTTTTAACTCACCACATTTTTATAAGTTTTGTATTGATTTTGAGTCTTGACGGTCTAATCCCACGACGGAGAGTATCCCGGCGTAAAGTTCGGATTGGGGGGAGTAGAGCGAAATGGATCTCCTTGGAGGGGTATTCCGAAGGTGTAACCAGGGCAAGGCAACTCGGAATACTCCTACTCCCCACATGAGTAACTCGTGGAAATGGGAAGAACCGGGGGAAATGGGACGGAGGTAATTGGAAACCAGAGGAAGAGGTTATCCAATTAATGCTTGAAACTTAGATAGTCCATGTCGGTGGATTTACCAGATCCGAAAAGGAGATTGGATAAGTTAATGGTAAATTATCTATAATTATATATAATAATTTTGGGTCTTATACATCAATTTGGTGTTTGACTTGGTCATGATCTTAAAATAAATTATTATTGTTATTATTATTATTATTATTATTTAAATAACTTAACTATATTATATAAAATTAATTATGGAAGTAATTATATTTAAAAAATATTTAAATAATTTAATTATATCATATGTAATTAATTAGTGGAGTAATTTTTAATAGAGCCAGAGTACTTCATTCAACACAATTCAGTGTTATACTTTCAAATCACTTAATGTTAATTCATTTTCACTTTTATAATATTCAAAGCTATCCAACTTCCATGTTGTGTTATCTATCTCTTGCTATTAATTAGAAATTTGAGGATGACCAAAAATTAATATCGTGAATGAGGAATTTGAAGATCTTGGGGAAGAGGTAGAGAGTTTGTAGATGAGTATAGAGGCTTGGTGAGTTAGGAAACTTTCACCCATAGCATTGGTTGCTTGAGAGTGAAGTTATATTCTTTCAAATTATTCCCAAAAGGCATTCAACAAATTGAATTTTTTTTCTTAATCCATGCTTGCTAATTTTGTTTCATTTTTACTATTGCACGTTATACATGCATTTAAATGAATTTTGGGCCTCCATGGAAGAGCACATTTGTGTTATTATGGTGAGATAGTCTCTTGAGGGTTGAGATTTTAATGATATGATCGTGTCTCCTTGTCTCATGAATGGGGACTCCATAGTGTTGTATCCGAGCCTTATTTCAATGTTGGGAAAATTTGGGTAATTTTACACAATAGGCTTCATAGTCGCATGTAGTTATTTAACAACCATTAAATTTTAACATGGATAAAGTCAAATGTGAGAAAGGTTTCGTTATGTTCAAACTCGAATTCCATAAAAGGGATTGGATCATAGCACTTTAGTTGCAAGAATCATTTGAGAGAGATAACAAACTGTGTTTTTTTTCATCTATGGATGGGGAGACTCATCATTTGAAGATAAATGAGAGTTGTAGTCTATGTAAGGGATAACTTTAGTCTTGTCACACCACAGTGGTGAATAACCATTGAGTATTGGTATCATCCCCCCTCCCCCACTAATGCAAATGTGGAACTAGAGGTAGGGTCATAATTGGATGGAAGAGGCGTATGATGGAAGAGTCAAACACCTTGTGTTAAATCCAAGTCAGAGCATACTTGTAGATTGGAGGTTATGAAGGAAGTGATATGTGGAATTGCCTAATTGGTAGGTGTTGAAAGGTGCAACCCACCCAAAAATCCCCTTGAACCCCCATAAAATCCACACATGTTGGATCATCTACATATCAATGAAGCAACAATTTTTTGTGGAAGAAATGAAAAATGGTTAGCTTGGTCTTATAGTGATCTCGTTTGTTGCAATATCCACAAATCGATGAAAGACTATTATTTTTGCATTGAAGTAGTGTGTGGGTATATTTTTAGGGTCCTACCCTAACCTCCCTATTTCAAGCTAGCTAAGAGTTAGTGGAATAAGGCCATTTAAGGAATTAGTATGGTTATTTAATGTAAAGAGATATTATTTATTAAATAAGGCCATTTACATAGTGGAATGCAAGGAGCGAGGGCCTCAGGCCCGGGCCACATGGATCCCTTTCCCTACTATGAGAAAATCATAGGTCCGAGGGCCTAAGGCCCTAAATCCCTCCCCACAAAAATTTATCTCTCCCCCATCTTCCAATAACCAGAGTCTGGTCTTAGGCTTGGCTTCTATGTTTCACAGGTAGGATATTTCTTGTTTGTCCTTGTCAAGCCTCTAGATGACATCAATAAGATTTAGTTCGTGTGAAATGGAGCTAGATGATGAGGAAAACCTCGACTATGAGATCATTTCATTCACATCTCGGGCCTTTTGCACAGATGACGAGTTCCGGGGAAGGCCTCAAGCCAACACACATGGTATCGGTATCTGCACTCAAAGGGAGGAAAAGTTAATGATCCATTTGGTGAAGCCAAGCCAAATCCGGTCCCTGTTCCCTCCTTTAATGAAGGAAACTTTCTCGAGGACTCCAAAAATAATGCCATTTCTTGATCTTTCCCTTTGTCTTCTCTGAATTAGGCTGGCGAGAAGAGAGAGAACTTGAGCTTGGATAAGAAAGGCCTGGAATAAGGCTCGGTATCTCGGTTGAACTGAAAAATAAACTATAACAAATCTTGGGTTGGAAAGTTCCAAATGATTGTAGGTTGGGATGTTAGGTCAAGGAAGTTACATGATATGCAGATATAACCCTCATTGGGAGATTATGTGGGAAGGTAGTATGAGACGCTCCATTAAGGGTATGGATGGAAAAGAATTGGTAGTTGTGGTTAGGTTATATCCCTTAGTTCCACATCATGATAAGGGGATGGATTTATTTCATCCCACGTTTGGTGGATGGTTGTGGAGTTCTTTTGGAAAATAATTGGAATTAGGGACCTTCAATTCTGGTTCTGTGAAAGTGGACCATTGAGTTTGATCCTTAACATGAGGTTGTAAACATTATGAGGGCTTGGGCCATATTAATGAGGCTCCCCTTTGGGTTTTGGAACAAAGAAGCATTATAATCCATCAAGAATAATCTTAGAGTATTTATTGGGATTGAGCCAAATTGGGAATCCAAAGCTAATAGAAGATGGGATTGGATACAGATCAAGGTTAATGTGAGAGAGGGACAGATTGGCTCCCTATACTTGGATTTCAGAGGTAGGGTTTGGCACCAGAAGATATACTATTGGGGAATTTGAAGATCTTGGGGAAGAGGTAGAGAGTTTGTAGATGAGTATAGAGTCTCAATGAGTTAGGAAACCTTCACCCATAGGCTATTGATAGGCATTGGTTGCTTGACAGTGAAGTTATATTCTTCCAAATTATTCCCAATTTAAGGCATTCAAAAAATTGATTTTTTTTTTCCTACATTGAAGGGCACTAGAAGGGATGCATATCCATGAGGGGCTATTAAGAAAATAAGGGTAGGACCTTCCTTTTGTTGTGTAGGGTAGTGGAAGGAAGTGTCATGGTTATTTGATCACTGGATTATAGGATTAGAGTTCTCTATAGTGAGTAGATCGACTAAGCCGTGAGAGAAATGGGTTGGGTCGAGTGAGCTTAGAATATGTAGCTTGAATTCCTTCACCCTGGTGGCCTCATAGCTTGGCATGGGGATCGGAGATGCCCTCAATGCCTATGGTTGGGTGGAAATTTTCTCATACACAATGAGTTTCTTGGACCATCTTCCGATAAAGATAAGTGTTCTATCTTTATTGATGATTTTGCAATTGAATGTTAATTTCTATTATAAATTTACATGGATTATGCATGTTGTTTGTGGTTATTCTTAATTCAAAACAAGGGCACTTGATTGCAATTAAATATATTAATCCCTCCTTGATAATATTATTTCATTTTTAATATTGCACCTTATACATGCATTTAAATGAATTTTGGGCCTCCATGGAATAACACATTTGTGCTATTATGGTGAGTTAGTCTCTTGAGGGTTGAGATTTTAATGACATGATCGTGTCTCCTTGTCTCATGAATGGGGATTCCATAGTGTTGTATCCGAGCCTTATTTCAATGTGGCCTCATAGCTTGGCATGGGGGTGGAATATACCCTCGATGCCTATGGTTGGGTGGAAAATTTCTCATACACAATGAGTTTTTTGGACCATCTTTGGATAAAGATAAGTGTTCTATCTTTATTGACAAATTTCCAAATGAATGTTATTTTCTATTATAAATTTACATGGATTATGAATGTTGTGTGTGGTTATGCTTAATTCAAAACACTGACACTTGATTGCAATTAAATATATTAATCCATGCTTGTTAATTTTGTTTCATTTTTACTATTGCACACTATACATGCATTTAAATGAATTTTGGGCCTCCATGGAAGAGCACATTTGTGTTATTATGGTGATATAGTCTCTTGAGGGTTGAGATTTTAATGACATGATCATGTCCCCTTGTCTCATGAATGGGGATTCCATAGTGTTGTATCCGAGCCTTATTTCAATGTTGGGAAAATTTGGGTAATTTTACACAATAGGCTTCATAGTCACATGTATTTATTTAACAACCATTAAATTTTAACATGGATAGAATCAAATATGAGAAAGGTTTCGTTATGCTCAAACTCAACTTCCATAAATGGGATTGGATCATAACACTTGAGTTGCAAGAATCATTTGAGAGAGATATCATACAATGTTTTTTTTTCAACTATGGATGGGGAGATTCATCATTTGAATATAATTGAGAGTTGTAGTCTATGTAAGGGAGAAATTTAGTCTTGTTACACCACAATGATGAATAACCACTTGGTATTGGTATGATCCCCCCTCCCCCACTAATGAAAATGTGGAACTAGAGGTAGGGTCGTAATTGGATGGAAGAGGCGTATGATGCAAGAGTCAAATACCTTGTCTTAAATCCAAGTCAGAGCATACTTATAGATTGGAGGATATGAAGGACGTGATATGTGGAATTGCCTAATTGGTAAGTGTTGAAAGGTGCAACCCACCCAAAAATCGCCTTGAACCCCTGCAAAATCCACACATGTTGGATCATCTACATATCAATGAAGAAACATTTTTTTGTGGAAGAAATGACTAATGGTTAGCTTGGTGCTATAGTGATCTCATTTGTTGTAATATCTACAAATCGGTGAAAGCCTATTATTTTTGCATTGAAGTAGTGTGTGGGTATATTTTTAGGCTCCTACCCTAACCTCCCTATTTTAGGCTAGACACAAGTTAGTTAATTAATGTATAATGCCATCTTCTTTGAATAAGGCCCATTATATACCAATGGATGGTTATTTAATGTAAAATGGTCTTGTTTATTAAATAAGGCCATTTACGTAGTGGAATGCATGAGGTCTGCAATTTTGGTAGCTCGAGATCACATGGAGGTTCAACCTTAGGCTGAAGGAGCGAGGGCCTCAGGCATGAGCGACAGGGATCCCTTTCCCCGTTCTGAAGAAATCATAGGTCCGAGGGCCTAAGACCCTAAATCCCTCCCCACACAACTTTCTCTCTCTCCCTTCTTCCAGCAGCCAGACTCCAGTCTCAGGCTTGGCTTCTATGTTTCATGGGTAGGATATTTATCGTCTGTCCTTTCCATGCCTCTGGATGACGTCAGTAAGATTTAGGTCATGTGAAATGGATATAGATGATGAGGAAAACCTCGACTATGGGATCATTCTATTTGCATCTCGTGCCTTTTGCACAGATGATGAGTTATGGGGAAGGCCTTGAGCCAACACACATGGTACAATTATTTGCACTCTGAGGGAGGAAACTTTAATGATCCATTTGGTGAATTTGAGACAAATCTGGGCCTGGTTCCCTCCTTTAATGAAGGAAAATTTACCTAGGACTCCAAAAATAGTGCCACTTCTTGATCTTTTCCTTCGTCTAATTCTCTGAATTAGGATGGAAGAAAGAGAGAGAGCTTGAGCTTGGATAAGAGAGGCCCGAAATCAAGCTCGGTAGCCTAGTCAAATCGAAAAATAAACTATAACAAATTGAGGGTTGGAAAGCTCCAAATGATTGTAGGTTGGGATGTTAGGTCAAGGAAGTTACATGATATGCATATATAACCCTCACTGGGAGATTATGTGGGAACATAGTATGAGACACTATGCTAAGGGTTTGGCTAGAAAAGAATTGGAATTGGGAACCTTCAAGTCTGGTTTTGCAAAAGTGTACCATAGGTTGTAAATATTATGAGGGTTTGGGCCATATTACGAAGACTCCCCTTTGGGTGTTGGACCAAAGAAGCATTATAATCCATCAGGAATAATATCAGAGTATTTATTGGGATCTATCCAAAATGGGAATCCAAAGCCGATATAAGATGGGCTTCGATAGAGATCAAGGTTAATGTCGCTAAGTAATGCAACCTACATGAATTAGCAGTGATTTTTTTTCAATGAATAAGAGTGATATATATTTTGTATAGCTTGAGTGGGCCTAATGGTTAAGAACATGTGTTTCCTCTTAGGAGGTCACATGTTCAAATCTAGAGAGGGTAGAGTATGTACATCTTGGCCCATTGTGATAAATCTAGAAGGATAGACAACCCTTGGGATAGAGTTACACCCCAATAAGTTTCATGATGCCTCGACCCTTGTTCACGATGCCTCGACCCTTGTTGGGTGGGTTACCATGCTATTTAAATTTTACTTAAAGTTTATTGAGGCTCTTACTTATAACATTGTCCATTTAATATATTTTTTTTAAAACAATTCGTTTCACTGGTCACCCTCCTTGATTTAGTATATTTTTTTCCCTTTTTACATATCTCCTCATAAAGGGTGAGTCACATATTTCGTGATAAAGGTTTTTACATATCTCCCGATAAAGGGCGAGTCACATATTTCATAATAAAGGTTGTGAATTGAGAGATACCATGAATTCTGATCCTTTGAATAGAGTCACAATATCAATTTTAGTAATAGAATCAATAGCATCATTATTATATAGGTAATAAAGACATATTAATAGTACTATTCAAAATTGTTATAATAATATACTTTTAAAGTTTAATTTGTTACTTGTAAAAATTGAATTTAGGTGGGAAGAATAACACTCCTCTCAACCATATAAATTAAATCTAATTAATTTTAATCAATAATATATTATATGTTAAGAGAAAAAAAAACTCAAATTCTAATTAATTTTCATATATTATATGTTAAGAGAAACAAAAAAAACCTCAAATTCTAATTAATTTAAAAAAAAAAAACTCAAATACAATTTTTTTTCTCAAAAAAAAAACTTAAATTATCATTATTATTATTATTAATTATGATATTAAAAATGCCATTTTTTTAAATAAGATGGAAATTAAAAAATACTAAAAATATAAATTAAAAAACATCATAAATATTACATACATTTTTTTTATTTGATTAGTGTTTAGGCATCGACATCTCTTCACCAATGGTTGGAAGAACACCTCACTTATTTAAATGAAACTAATCTTTCTAATTTTAATCTATCTCTTTGTCTACACTAACCACATTTTTGGGCTTAAACAATTGCAAAAATCTTGGAACTTGTAAATTGCTCTCGGAATTATCATGAAGTGCAAGCACTTTATTGTTGAAAATCAAACCTAAGACATCATAAGTAAAATTCCACCAATTTACTTAAACCACAACCAAAGTGAGTAATTATAATTCTCTTATTTCCGGTTTCTATAAACTCCCATTGTAGTTCTATTATCCAGTAAATTTTTCTCATTGATTGTATTTCTTTTTAAACTTTTAATTATGTTTTTAAATATCATTTCATTCACATTGGTCATTTATTATTTTTATCATATAGATAATCTATGAACATAATAGAGAATTTTTAATACCATTTATTCCTCCATGCTAGTTTTTAATGAA
>SNQJ01S0033195.1:68988-88491 GCA_010110895.2 Picea sitchensis
TGTTATCTCTTCTTCTTGATTCTTCATGGCAGCTCCCTTGTAAATATCATTACTATCAAACAACCTTTCCAATGGCACTAGTCCTCTTGGAATGTGATTATTTTTTAGCTCCACAATATCATGACCAACTACTGTCTTTAGCAGATGAGATGTTTTCCGATCTTCTAATTCCTCATTTTCACCTTCTTGAATTTCTTGATCAATTGAGATATTGAAGAATTCATTAATGGCGTGCATAAACCTTTGCAACTCTATATCGTCACTAAAGACTTTCCACTTCTTTATGTTGTCTGGTATGGCTGTTCCATGTCTGATTTCCACCTGATATTTTATATTTGGGCCAATGGGAGGCCTAAAAGTGCTGGTGGCTAAGGCCAGAGAATACGCCTTCTGATTCTATTATCTGGGAATGAAAGAAATGTTAAATGCTAGAAAGAAATTATCAATCAGATCCCATACCTCATTCCTGTATTTCTTGAGCCTATGTTGTTTAACCTAATAGATGTTCCTTACTTGATTGATGATTAACTTAGAATCACCAAAAACTGCTACATAATCAATGGCCATGTCTTTGGCAACCCTCAGTCCCAAAACTAGAGCTTCATATTCAACTATGTTATTAGTAGTCTCAAACTCCATCTTATAAGAGAGGGTTATTACCTATTCTAAAGGGGAAATGAGGAGTATACCTGCACCAGATCCTTCCTTTGATGAAGATCCATCGAAATACATCTTCCATACTTTTTTTTATTGACCTGTCAGTGGCTGATATTTGTATTGGCTAACTGATATTTCAGGTTCATCATCATTTAAATGAAAGACAAATGAGCCAATATCATCCTCAACAACATAAATCAGGTGATTTCTTGGGTTCTGATGAACACTGACAATGTAGGCTAACCTTACCTATATGTATAGCCTCCTATTTTCTCCTCCAAACACAGGGATGGTGGCATAAGTGAGGTCCATTTGCAATGATGCCCCAACCTTCTTAGCCCAGGTTCTAGATAAGAGCATACCAAACTTTGGGGGGATGTCAGCTACCACAATTTCCATCACTACACTCTTCATGGGTAACTGTTCCAAAGAAACGACCATATCCTTTATCAGCCAGAGACATTTTACTTTCTTAGAATCAAGGGAGTGCAGGTCCGGGTAAGGTTTGGTGATCTCCACACCTAGCTCTTACATAACAACTTTGGGCATGACATTGTGAGAGGCTCCTGAGTCCATAAGACATTTGTGCAGGACCTTATCATGGAAATTCAAAGATATATAGAATGGAGGAGAAGCATCAGAGCCATCCTCAATGTGTGGACCCACAATAATGGTTGGGTTTTCATCCTGCAAAATTATTACATCAGAAGATACACTAGAATAAGTTGGTTGTAGAACTTTCATGATAGATTTTTTGAAAGATTCATTCTTCATCAATTCTGTCAAAGGCACAGGGAACTTGATCTTGATCAACTCATGTTCTAGGCTGAAAGAGACTGGTGGCCTATCAACTTATTTTATTTCAAGGTTTTCATGTTTAGATGAGGGAGGTGGCTGAGTTTTAGATGACATACCTTTACTTGGATTTGGCTTGGGAGGAACTTTAGATTGTTTGTTTTGATCAGAGGCAGTGGCTTTGGGAGCCCCTGATCTCGTCCTCAAATCATATTTCTTCTTGGGTTGGCTTTGAATAACTCCATCCTCCCCTATCTGATTATCAAACTGATTTGACAGTTGTGCTACCTCATATTCTTGCTGTGTTAAATGGCTGGTATAATAATCTGTTTCATTGAAAAGCACAACAATGTCATCCACAACATCATTGTTTGCATCCATCCCCTCAATTTGATTGTTTTGGAAAGGAGGAACTACCCTTTGATCATCAACATTTCTCCTTTCTCTCTGCATTATTTGAGGGGCATCATTAGCACTTATGAACTGATTCTAATTTCTATTACCAGCTCCTTGAAAATCTCTGTTTGGATGTTTAGATCCCCTCTTCATCTTATCTATTTCAAAATTTAGATCCTTCAAAGTTTTGGTCATTTCATCAAGTTTTTGATCATATGTGGCTAATTTAGAGGAGGCAGGGGAATCCTCTCTTTGTTTTTTCTTATCTTTATCAGATCTGGTCTTTAATCTATCTGATGCCAAAATATTAGATTCAACCTCCTGCATGGACAAAAATGTGGTTGACCTTCTCTCTCAGGAGGAGGGAGAATTATTCATCAAATTCATTAGCATAAGTGATCTTGCTAGAGGCTTCAGTTGGTTTGATCTCATCTGGGATCCTACCATACATCTTATTGAATCTCTTGGTGAAATCTGAAATAGATTAACCATTTTTTATTTTTAGGGCCCCAAATTCAGTGATGTAGTAGAGATAATCTCTCCTATCTCCCCATTGTTTTATGAAATTTTCATCCAACACCTCAATATCTGCAATGGAGGCTGGAGGAAGACCCCTGAACCACTTTTTTACTTCCCCATCTAGACTCTATACAAACAATATCATCCATACATTTGCATGATCAATGTTAAAATTATCTGCAAAGTTGTAAAAGGCTACCAGATGTTCCTCAACAGTTACACCACCTTCCCCATTATATCTTGGTAAATATTTCATGTAATCCGTGGCTAGGAGGGCATGTAATCCTACATGCAGAACTAGGGGTGCATATCTGGAAGAAATTATGGCATCCATCCTATTAATGACCATGGTTTGAATAATAGGAATCTGAGGATTTATGAGAGATATAGGGGTGGATGCAGGACTGGGTGATGAGGTAGAGTCAGGAGTTGGAGATGTCTGAGCTCCTTTGGAATTACGATTCTCAGGGCTAGAAAATTCAAGCTGCTTGTGATGATGATTAGACATATTCTCTTAGTGTGCAGATTTTCCCTTGAGGGGGGAGGTATATCTCTGAGCTATAGTGGATTTTCTTAATTACCTTTCTGGCTCATAGACTATTGTATCCTTCTCAGGGTTAATATGAGCCTCGGTGGCTTTGATGTGCTCAGATCTAGATTTGTTGAATCCATTTCTAGGCGCCAATATTTCTTCTTTAGATTTTACTCAGTGGAGTCGCCAGGTGAAAGATGACAGTCTATCTGTGTCTATGTTTTCTTCACCATAAAAGGTCATAACTAATCAATTTCGTTCTCCTAGGGAAAGATATTTTGTTACTTCGTTCCCTAGAAGTAGCGCTAGAAGATGTTGGTCCTAAGGTTTGCACCTGATTGCTAAAGGGAAAAGCTAAGACACCTATCAGTTTGGAATGATTATTCCTAGTTTTTTTGGTAAACTTAAGGATAGATTTTCCAGGATGGTACTTTGGTAGGGAAAGACACACAGTGTAAAAGTAGGTTCTCCTTTGCTAATGGTATGGATATTGAATGACAATTGAGGGTATGGGAAGACACACACACACAGACAACAACAACAAACAATGCAATGAACCACTCACTGTGCAGAAACTAAGACTTAAGATAATATCTCAAGTCCTAGACAAATACCTAGATGCAGATCATTCCACATGTTTCAAAATAGTGGATCTTTTATTGAACAATAGATGTATAACAGGTTGAATAACCAAAAAAGATAAACTAAAACAATAGTTGAAATAATAAGAAAATGTACATTGCACACATCACAAAATATGCATTCAAGATAAGTATCAACACCTAAATATTTGAGTAAGAAACACAACTATCATCAACATATATTCATCAGCTAGAAAAATTTACAATTAACTGGCACAGGTCCAATCCTTTTGTTGCTTCTGCTTTCTTACTAAAAAATTCCAACCCCTAAAACATTCAAAGACCCCTTATTTAACAAAGTTGTAGAGGTTCCCATCCTTAGGGGATTGAGACCTAGTGTTTGGTAACTGCTCGTAGGAAAAATTATTAACTTAATAAGACCCTGGACTTAATCAACAAGAGTGGTTCTTATCACACACAAAATATCACTCTTGTATATAATCTAAGAAAATGTTGGAATTAATCAACCAAAACTAATATTGTCTCTGCGACAAAACTGATGCATGTGCTGGAGGAACTGAATGGCAGAAAATAGGCTTTGGAGTGACATAAAAAAGCTTTGCGTTGAATAATGGCATGCCTGGGAGATTTTTTGAGGTCTATGGAGGTGACCGACTGCATGGGCAGATATCTGCTTGAGGAAGAGGTAGTCTTCTGAAGTGTTCTGGAGCCAATCTGCATCGACCTGGGACCAAGACTTAACTCTTTGTTTGTGTCCGAGATTTCAGAGGCTAAGACCACTCTATCTCGACTGTAACTATCCCTTCTCCTCGCTTTCTCTGTAATGAATTGGTTGTGAAAAGGAAGACATGGAGGCGAGCATCCAATAGGAAGACAAGATGCGTGGAGGTAGATTACATGGATGTGGGAGGTAATAGGTGGCATGTGATGAGAGGAGGAGTAGATGCGGACTGGTGGACGGTATTGGGAGTGTGATTGGGAACATGTGTCATGTAGTGACAGGTGAGAGTTGTGGTAAAGTGTGAATGGGAGACATGTGTCGAGTTGGGAAAGGTGTGGTATATACGCGGGAGGTGACATATGTGAGTGTAAGACATGTGTTACATGGTGAGAGGAGTGGTATCAGTAAGAAATCTGATAGGATTCTGTTGGGGGGGGGNCCCCCCCCCCCCCCCCACTGTTAAAGGTAGAATGGTCATGGGGGTCCAAAATCATGTGAGGACCGTTGATCTGGAGGATGGTTCTATCGCCGATGGAGATCAACGCAAGAGTTATTCACTTTGTGACAAAACATCCTTTCTCCATATATGAAATCTCGATCGCATGAGAACTGTCGATATGGCTCGAAGGCTGAATCCTCACCGCTGATCATGTCAACCTGTTGTTTGCTTGCATTTCAAGTCCGACAAGGACTGATCCGATTCAATGCCTTTCTCTACGGAATTTTACTGAGATTTGATGGATTTGTCGAACCTAGATATCTCAGGTACACACACAAAGGATCGGTGGACCTCATATCTCCATTAGTGGAAAAATGATGACAAGTATTTGAAACTCAAACTAGAGCATGTGATCCTTTTCAGGAAAGAAAACAAATGGTACAAATAAGCAACGACAACCAAATGAGAAAGGGCCATGACACTCAACCATTAAACTGTGGAGAATGAGATGAGCAAGCAACCACAAAACTCAAATTGATGGATGTAAAGGGTAAAGGAGGGAAAAGTGCAGGGGTGAAGACCTAGGTTATAACAACATACATCAAACTGCCAAATGCACTCAGATATGGTGCACAAGACATGCCCTCCTCCTCTTCTTGTGTCTTGGGACACTGATTTGCAAATAAATTTACACCAACATGAATAGGAACCTTGACCTGTTTACATTCCTTCATATTAAACCTCTGCAATATTATCTCAACATATTTTCTTTGATTTAACTAGAGTTTCCTCTGTGTCCATTCTCTTTTAATTTCCATGCCCTAAATGAAATTTTAAGCACTGAGATCCTTCCTGTCAAATTTAGAGGAAAACTGAGTTTTCACATCCTGGATAATCTCCTTGTTGTTTCCTATCAACAACATGTCATCCACATACAAGACCAAACAAATCAAATGATCACTAATTAATTTAAAATACACACGATTATCCTCTTTTCTTCTTGTGAAGCCAAGTCCCAGCACATAAGTATCAAAATTTTGATACCACATCCTTGGTGATCATTTTAAACCATACAAGGACTTTTTCAGCTTGCATACCAACTCCTTCTTTCCCTTCACATCATAACCTTCTAGTACTTTCATATAGATTTCTTCTTCCAGATTCCCATGTAGGAATGTTGTCTTCACATCTCTCTGTTCCACCTCAAAATCAAATGCAACAAAAACAGATAACATAAATATTATAGAGGTTAACTTGGAAACTAGAGAAAAAATATCACCAAAATCAATTCCCTCAACCAGGAAATAACCCTTTGCTAGTAACTGAGATTTGTGTTTCTCCACTTTTCCTTCTGCATTCAGCTTATTTTTAAATACCCATTTTCCACTAATGGGATTTCTTCCAGTCGGAAACTTCACTAGATCACAAGTCTCATTCTTATCCAAATATGTCATTTCTTCGTCCATGGCCCTTTTCCAGAGATTTCCATCCTCTGAATCCACTGGCTCCCTGATAGTTCTAGGATCATCATAAGAAATAGACAAAGAAAAATTTGAACGGAAATCAGATGGAGTATGCCTTTCCAGTATACTTCTCTCTCAAACCGATCTCCTCAATACTGGAGTATGAGGATCTTCTTCTTCTGATTCTTGTTCTTCTATAGAGTCTGACTCATCATCCTTTAAAGAAAAATCTATTTTCTCTAGTTTTTCCTTACTTGGTAGGACTTCTTGTTTAACAACATCCTTCATTTATCTAAATACCACATCTCAGCTATACATTGCCTTCTTAGTTTCTGGGTTCCAAAGCTTATAACCTTTGAGACCATCTTTATATCCAATAAAGATACACTTTTCAACCTTCTTATCTAGCTCACTCATGTTTTCCTTTGGAACTTGAACATATGCATCACAACCAAATACCTTGAGATGTGTGAGAGAAGGTTTATTACCAGTCCATACCTCTTGTGGAGTCTTGTCATCCAACGTTGATGAGGGTGATCTGTTGACCAGGTAAGATGCAGTACCCACTACCTCTGCCCATAATTCTTGTCCTAACCTGACACCACTGAGCATGCACCTTGCTTTTTCCATCAACGTCTTGTTCATCCTTTCTACAACTCCATTATACTGAGGTGTATATGGAGTAGTCTTTTGCCTTGCTATACCACACTTCTTACATAATTCTTAAAATTTATTCCCAAAAACATCTCCACCGTCATCTGTCCTCAACACCTTAATTCTTTTCTCTATTTGATTCTCAAGAAGAGCCTTAAACTCTTTAAACCTATCAAATACTTCAGATTTATTCCCGAGGAAATATATCCAAGTATTCCTCGAGAATTCATCTATAAATGAGACACAATACATAGACTTTCCCAATGTTGGGACCGATACAGGTCCAAAAACATCACTGTGAACTAGCTATAAAATTCCTTCTGCCCTCATTGCACCAGAAGGGAATCTTACCCAATTCTGCTTTCCATATACACAATGTTCACGAAAATCAAAATTTAGAGAGCAGTTAGACATACCTTCAACCATACCTTTATCGCGTAGTAGTCGAAGACCATTCTCTCCTATATGCCCCAGTCTTTGATGCCACAACATAACCTTTTCTCCAAATACTATATGAGTTATTTCTTCTTCAACTCCAATATTGGGAACAATGGAACTATTAAACCCATCACTAATAGTGCTTCCATGCAGCTTATATAGAGTTCCAAACCAAACTCCCTTCAACAACACCATTGCTCCTCGAACCATCCTGCAGGTTTCCTTTTCAAATATTGTTTTTACCCCTGCATCATCCATTTTTCTTACATAAATCAAATTTCTGGCCAAACCTAGGATGTGTAGAACACCAGACAATGTTCTAATACTTCCATCNGAGTCATATGAAAGGATGCACCTAATTCAACCAACCATTCCTCATGATCTACATGTGTTCTTGAAGAAGCCAAGTACACATCCCCTCCTTCCTTGGAGGTATTTTCTTATGTAGATGGAGATTCTTCAGATCCCTTGTTTTTCTCAACTTTGGATCTACACTGCTTCTTTTAGTGCCTTTATTTTCCACATCTCCAACATACCTTTACAAACTTTCCGGGATATTTAGATCTACCCTTAGACTTAGATCTCCCACTTGAGAACTTAGATCTATTTCTTTCCAGGGAATGTCCTCTTACAAATAATGTGTCTGTGCTCTGTCCTTCCATATTCTTCCGTCTCATCTCCTACGAAAACAAGGATGAGACCACTTCATCAAACTTCAAGGTAGTTTTGTTACTACCTATGGCCACAACCAGACTATCCCACGAATTTGGTAAAGAATATAGTAAACTGATACATTTATATTCATATGAAATTATAATCTCAACAAATACTAACTGACTTACCACAGTATTGAAGGTGTTCAAATTCTCTGCCACTGAGTCTCCATCTCTCATCCTCAGGTTATACAACTTCTTTCTCAGTAATAGTTTATTTACTAGGGACTTAGACTGATTCAACTTCCCCAACTTACCCATAAATCCTTTGTTGTAGCTTCCTCTGACACATTCAATAATATTGAATTTGAGAGACACAGTCGGATTGTGCTCTTTGCCTTATGATCCAACTTTTTCCAGTCATTTGCTGAAGTTCCTGTAGGTGCAGTACCTGGATCTACCATGATCCACTGATATATTTCCACCAACAGATCTTCCATATTGAGCTTCCACAACTCAAAACTTTTCCCATTAAACTTATCGATCTCCATATTCAAATTGCTTGCCATTTCTTTTCTCCTGAAAAATCAATACCATAGATATCCCACTATAACAAGGCTTATCACAGTCATGAGCCAAACCCTTGACCACAAAGGTGTCCCCCTGAAGCCAACAAAGCTATGATACCAAATGTAGATTTTAACCCTGTACAATATTTACTGCAAACATGTTTTCGGTAAAAGAACATAAAAGATACAATGGAAAATACAAACATTACATAGGGATTTTTCCCCTAGAAACCCAAACCGGGAAAACCAACATATTCTATATTCATTCATAGTGTTACATTTTTTACAATACAATATACATATAGGATCCAACGACATCCAAAACCCTAACCCAATGACCTGGATTAGTCAACAACCCTAATTCCTTAACTGAAAATAGAAAACCATCGGTAAAAACCATGTGCAAAAAAACTGCCCAAAAATGTGACACGTTTCCCGAGGAAAAAAATTCTTGGGGGCCCTGCCCTCGAACCCTTGCGTGGGGGATTTCGGCCCCCTCAAACCCCTCTGCACACCTGGTGAAATGTAGACACTACTACTCATACAAAGAATATAACACATACCCAACAAGACCCCTCTCTCTCTTATGGAATCATAGCCCCCCATCGTTCTTCATCACTTTCTTATTGCAGCGAACAATTATTATTTTTATTAAATATTTCAATGTTCATAATATGAAATTCGCCCCACGACCACATTAAATCAATACGAGATCTTCGCCCAAACACATTATCTCACCAACCTAATTCACATTTATACAATTACATTATAATTCACAAGGATTAAAACTAGGGATGTTACAAAAGGATTGACCTTATCCTTAACCATATGATAAGATGCTCTAGAATTAGTAAGTCGATAACTAGAAGAAGAAGTAGATGTTACATTAAAGGAAAAACAAGAAGCAAAAAGTGCATATCCATGAGAAGAATAGTTGGAAAAAGAAGAATCAAGATCGATGTTGTGATTCTTCATTATTTCTTGTGAGACGTCCATCTTTTAAAAACATTTAGACTCTAGATGTCCATGTTTCTCACAAAAATTGCAATGTCTCTCAATCTTATTACTTTTTTATTTTATTCCTTTATCACCATTGGGAATTGAAGTTGGTTGAGAAGGTTTGGGATCCTTGTTTTTCTTCTTGTTGCAATTATATTTCTTATTTGGATGCTTGGATTTATCCTTCTGTTGGGCCACAAAGGATTTGTTAGATGTACCTCTAGTGCTAATCACTCCAAAATATAAGAGATTATATCGTTCTTTAATCAAAGAATCACAAAAAGATTCAAGAGAGAGTGGTTTGTAAGTAGCCTCTAGAGATTCTTTGGAGAACTGAAAAGTAGATACAAAAACATAATATGCACTACCAAGCTTTGTAATAATAACATCTATACATCGGTCATCCTTCATTTCTATTTTACAGTCTTCAAGTAAACGTTTGAGTGTTTTGAACTTATATAAATGATCTTCAATGCAAGAGAAATAATTGGGGTTTAAATAAATTAATTGGTTTCCAAGCTAGCAGGCTCAGATCTCATTGTGTTTACTAAATACATTTTCCAACTTACAAGCTTCATCTGTGTCATCAATTCCTTGAAGGTGAATCTATAAATCCCTAGAAATGGACATCCTGATTAATCCACATGCTTCGTCATTTTTATTATCCCATTTGGTTTTCTTTGAGGCATCAATGGGGCCAATTTATTTTCCCAATTTAATTTGGTAAAAGTCCTTTACTTCGTAGTAATTCAACCTTTTCATTTTTGTATATTTCAACTCCACAACATTTTCTATAAGATGTAAATTCTACAACAATGTTTGTACTACATGACCTCTACAACAACTATTTGCATAATATTGTACCATTGATTTCATCATTCCACAACATGGTTTTACTTGTTTCCAACACTCAACAACATTATTAAAAAATTGTTTCCATCATTTCCAACATTATAAAACATTATTTCATGTGTTTCTATCACTCTACAACATTATTCTAGCAATGTTTTCATCATTTCCAACACTCTACAACATTATTTTCAGCGTTTCTAACACTCTACAACATTACTTTCAATGTTTTCAACATTCTACAAGATTGTTTTCATTACTCTACAAGATTGTTTTCATTGTCTTCAACATTGTTTTCACTGTATTCAACACTCCACAACATTGTTTTCAACCTCTTTCCTAAACCTTCTCCTTTGAAGATTTTTCTTTGTGATATTTTCTTTTGAATTATTCTACAACCTTGTCTTTTGGAGATTATGTTGATTCTTGAAAACATATAAACTTAATGTCATAAGCATGAAACTACCACTGATGAGATGGTATATTTGCATCCCTTGCAAAATAAAGTTGAGAACATCCTCAATCGATAAGTACAATATTAGATTTAGAAAGGGTGGAATAGGTTGATGGAAGTATTTAATGGTTGGGGATAACAATTTATATCCAATGTATGCTTGAAAAATAACAATTTATCCAATGTATGCTTGAAAAATAACTGATTTGGAAAATTTCTAAGAAAATGGGTAGATATACTCCAGTTAGATAAAGAAACTAGAATGAAAATGTGCTAGTCATTTTTGCACATGTTGAGAATTGCTTCATTGTCTTCTTAATTCTGCAATAGAATGGAATCTTGATTATTGAGTAGGCCATAAGTCCTGTATTTTTACCTATGTAGAAGAAAGCTAGATAACACTAAAGGAATTGTAGAGTATTGTAAACATTGAGGACTCTATAACATTATGTAAATATGTAAACGTTTAAGAATGTGAATCACTAGTGTTATGAATACGATGATATCATGGGACAACTAGCATTCTACAACAAATACAATTAAATAGAATTTCTAGCATGATAAATCTTACAGTCTCGTATAACAACTAGGATTCTATAGCAATCTTTGAATTTTTTTCTTCTTTTTTCTTTTCTTAGTAGGAACCTACTAAAGAACATGTTTTCAATTTATCTATTGACCTTAAGCACTCCCAAATATTTTTCACCTAAGGAATTCTTTTTTTATTACAAAAGGGCACTCACTGTTAAGATGGTTTTCTTTTTTTTTGTAAATGAGTGTGTGAATCTATATTGCGTTATAAGGTTATAGTACAAAACTGATGCATGGGCTCCCAGGATCTGCCTGAATAGAAACCAGATCCGGGGTCCCTAAAATGCAGTATCTGAGAATAAACAAAAGGTGCCTGGGTCGCCACCACGGGAAACCAACCCAGGCTACCATAATCCAGTCTAAAAACATCATCAAAAGAAACAAAAAAGTCTAAACATAGGGGGATTAGCTCCTACTCTAAGAGACATGACCTGGGTGGGTCCTGCGCTAGTCTAGGTTGATGGGGTGCTCTTCATCCCCTTCATGATGTGTTGTGTCCTCCTCCCTCTATTCCACCAGATGTAGCTTTTTGATGCATGATGGGGTTCCATTTCTATCAGCTGGAGTGATATCTATATGGTGGATGTAGCATAGATAGAGATGAAATTGCCTTGCCATCCTTTCCAGTTTCTCCTGTTGTCTTTTCTGGTCCTCCACCAGCCTTTTTACCCCCGCCTCCAGGTTATTGAGGCGGTTGAGAATTCATGTGCGCTCTTTCTTCTGCTCTTTGGTTTTCTTCCTTTTGGTCTCCCCCCGGTCCTCACACATCTTTCCTATCATCATTTTGGTTCTCCAAGCTTCCTCCACCATCATGTGGTAGAGGGTTAACCTCAGTTGTGTGGCTCCAGTATCTCGTATCCCCCCTACTTCCTGGGTTAGTGTTGACTAGGCTTTTCCCGTGCGGGCATTGTTGATTTCTTGCTCCCATATTTTAATGATCTTCTTCCCCTTGGTGTCTATCTTCATGAGGAAGGTGCTCTTTGATTCCCTGGCCGCCTATTTGATTCTTGTCATCCACTAGGTGCTTTGTGGAGGTTCCTTCCCCTAGGGGCCTGTCTTGCTACTGGTTTTATTCATGCATACCATCTTCACTTGCAGGTGGTGGTTCTTACGTTGGGTTCTCTCCCTATTCTGCTTCACCTCCTTCTGGTAAGTAAGGTGGCCATTGTAATTGTGATGCCTCATTTTGTGGTAAGTTTTGGTGTCCCTGCCTTTATGGAGCCAACTCGGCTGCGGTCCCGTCCTTGCAATAATGGCCTACTCTTCAAGGTGGTACTGCCCATCAGTATCCTCTGTTCTAGAGCGTGTGTGCTTGATGACCTTATCGCTATCCCTGCGCCAATGCTTTGCCCTGCTCATTGTATGCCATCCCTTTCCCCATCCCATCTTGATACTTAGGTGAGGTGTTCTCCTACTTGGCCCTGGTGTGACCTACCATCCTTCATCCTTTGTTGCCTACGAGTTATCTCTTCTTCTTTCCAATGGGCAACTTCTGTACTTCTTTTTATTGACGGGACCGTGGTGTTGTACCTTTTCCTGATGTGTGATCTGTGTCTGTATTTATAATCTTATTCGATTGGTGGCCCATCATCTCTTGTCTGGGACCTACGTGTCCTTTAGTTTCTGCTACGCCTCCATTCTTGCCATGATCTTTCGTACTACTCCTGTTGTCCCAGTATTTTACTGCAAGTTGGGTGCAATATGTCTGGAATTGACCTTGCAGGATGTTGTGCCAGATCGTGTCTAGTTCTGGACCTTCGTTCTCAACCCCCTCGTTTGCTATTATGTCCACCAGTCCATTTGTTGACCTTCTCACCCAACGCAACTCCACAGTGATCCCTGTCTGCAAGTGCTCCTAGATTTTTTTCAGTAGGTAGGCCAATCGCCAGTGCCTCTGGATTTTACCTATTCTGGTACTGTTTTAGAGTTTTTTCACTGTGTTGATGACTAGCGTGGAGTCTCCTTCCACTATGGTGTTCGTCATCCACTCCCGGCTGAGAATATCTAGGCTTGTCTCTAGGGCTGCGAATTCTGTGATGTTATTGGTTGAGTTTCCCAGGCTTCCCATGTATATTCATATGATGTTTCCTTTACTATCCCTGATTACTCCTCCCAAACCTATTCTTCCTGGGTTGCCTTTCACCGCCCCGTCAAAATTCAACTTGAGGGAGCCTGAAGGTGGCAGTTTCCAGTTGCGCTCGCCTACCTGGAGTTGCGATTGTTGTCTGCTTGGATTGGGTTTGCACCCACCTATTAGTTGGAAAGCCTCTAGGACTCGGGAGTCCTGATCCATGGGTTGCGCTCTACCCTCTTGGCAGTTGTGGCTCATCACCGTCTCACGTATCATGGAGGTTATTATTTCCTTAATCTTCCCTTCTAGCCAGCTTTGGTTTCTGCAAATGTGTCGGTTCCTTTCCTTCCATATCGACCATATGATCATTCCTGGGGTGAGGGTCCAACAGAGGTTCACCTCTTCTTGGTTGCTATAGTTTTCTCTCCAGAGCTTGATTGTTGTGGTAATGTTACCACGGATCCTGTCAGATTGACGGAAGATACTTGCTGCCCAGTCCCACAGTTCCGTAGTGTAAGCACAATTGTCAAGGAGATGGTTGGTTGTTTCTTCCTGAGTTTGACAAAGATGACATCTTGACGGACCGGTGAAACCTCTTTTCCTTAGGTTATCCCAAGTTAGGATGCGGTTGTGTGATATTAGCCACTGTAAGATCTTAATCTTTGGCCATTGGGGATTGTTCCAGAGCTTATCCCAGTGTTGCGCCAGGTTGTCTTGGTATGGGTTCATCATATAGTGTTGGACTTATTTTAGGTTGAATTCCACTCTATCCTTTTTGCCCCACCTCAACTAGTCCTCTCCTTCTGTGACTTCTATTTTCCATCTGCCCAGTTCCTCCTCCACCTCTTTTATTGTTGTTGTGGGTATCTCATTGTTCCGAGGATTAAAATTGTCCCATATTCGCCATTTTTTATGGTCCGTTCCCTGCTGCCAGTATTGATAGACGTTAATTTTTCCTTGTGTGATGAGGTCTTGTTGGAGTATCCCTTTGTCCTGGTTTTCCATCTTTGGTTCCTGCTGCCAAGCGTCCTCCCATAATCTGGTTGTTCTGCCATTCCTGATTTCCCAAAAGCTGTGTGTCTAAATTCATGATTTGTTGCGCCAGGCTAGGTTCCAAATGGTTGAGCCTTCCCTGGTTCCTCCAAAGTGGATTCTGTCCCGGTCGCAAGTTTCCAGTGCGTACTTTTCCTTCCATAGGTTTATCCAAGGTGTTGCAATTTCTTTGACCCATTGCCAATAGAGTTTCGCCCCATATGCATTGTTGGTCATTTGTGGATATTGTAGCCCCAATCCTCCTTTGCTTTTTGGCTTGCAGACTTTCTCCCAGGCCACCAGGGTCCATTTTTTCTTTGTTTCCACACCTCGCCATAGGAAGTCCCTCTGGATGGCTCTGATTTTTTGTAGGATCCCCCGTGGAGTGGGGAATATTGACATCATAAAGGTTGGGATGGCTTGTAAAACATTCTTGGTTAGGATCAGTCTGTCGGCTAGGTTAAGGGATCTATATGTCCAGTTTTTTACCCGCTCTTGTAACATGTTTATTACTCCTTCCCAATTTGACAAATTATAAACTTTTTCTGTCAAAGGAACCCCCAAATACTTGGTTGGAAGTGTTTTTCATTCAAAGCCTAAAATTTTGGTCAAATTCCTTTGGATACCTGGATTGGTATTAAAGAAAAAGATCATCGACTTGGAGTGGTTGATCTCAACGCCCGAGGCTTCCCCAAAATCTTATAGGATTCGTTTGTAGGCTTTGGCGTCCTTGACCGTGGGTATGCCTTGGAGTAGTGTATAATCCAAAAACTATTGGTGAGTTGAAGTAGGGCAATTTTCGAAAGGTGTGAGCCGTGTTATTTCCCCAGTTGATCCGGATTATTTTCGACACGAAATGAGATCGGAGATATAATAAAGAAATGCACAAAGATATCACAAATATTCAATAATATAACAAAAATATATCAGAGATGCAACCATAAACACAGAGGTATAGTAATACATGTTTTCTATTACTGAAAGAAATGTACAGAGACTGTAAAAATATAGAGTGAAAGACTCACTAGAATGGTGGTTGCTTATCTCTGAGAAGAGATGTGACGGCTACTCGCATTCGCAAGAAGATGATTACAATGAGGCTCTGAAGGCATTTTTACAATAAGCAAGAATGCAAAAAACCCTAGACATCCAAAAACCTAACCCTAGGAGATGAAGCGCCAAAAGTCATGTGGGCCCCGTTTGGGTAAGTGAGTACATCAACTTCCCGGGGTCGTAACTTTTGCATACGATCTACGTTTTAGGCATGTGATAGCTCATTGGAAAGGTATCATCGAGGAGATTCATTTTGGGGGCTCAATAATGCCTTTAGCTATAATTGAGAACCTCGATCTATAAAAACCTTCATTTGGGCCCTCAAAATGGCCCCGGAAGTTAAATCCTACTAAAAATAGTAAATTGCCAAAATTGCTAGAAAATTGTTTTGAGCCAGTTGGAAAAGGTGGGTGGCCACCGATATCCACCTGGATCACCAGTTTTTGTTGCATTATTTATGTTCCGGATGAGGCCTTCCATCATCAGAATGAACATGAAAGGAGACAATGGATCTCCTTGTCTAATCCCTCTCGTGGGCCAGAAAGGTTTGGTCGGGGCTCCATTGATTAGTAGCGAGTAGCTTGTTGTGGATAATAAAATGACAATCCAACTCATCCAGTGCTGGGTAAAACCAAAGGCTTCCAAGGTCTTGATCATATAATGCCAACTAATTTTTTCATAATCTTTTGCTAGGTCCAGTTGTATTAACATTCCCCCCCTTTGTTGAAGTTTTAAGGTGTGAATGATATCATGGGCCTGGATGATGTTGTCCATTATTTGTCTACCTTCCACGAAGCCTGCTTGTTCTTGCAAGATCAATGAGGGTAGGAGGGGTTTCAATATATTTTCTATGACTTTGGAGATGATCTTGTATATTACATTACAAAGTGCTATGGGTCTGTACCGGTCCAGGGTTTTGGCTTCATTTTCTTTGAGGATTAGGGTGATCATGGTTGTGTTTAGTGCTTTAAGGATGGAGGCAGACTTTCTAGAGTCCTCTACTACCTTATAGATGTCATGTATGAAAATTTCCCAGTAGGCTTTGAATAATTCCACAGTGAATCCATTTGGTCCTGGTGCTTTCCCACTGGGAATTTCCTAGAGAGCTTGGTCCACCTCTTCCATGGCGATAGGTTTGTTCAGGAAGATGTTTTGTTCCTCAGTAACCAAGTGTGGTATATGTTGGGTTATCCTCTGAATGGCCTCCGATCTATTTTGATGCAGTTCTTGGGCTATCGCATGGAAGTTTCTAACCATAACGCTTTCGATCTCCTGATGTGACTCGCACTCGATTCCATCCTAGTCCTTTATCTTCAGGATTTTGTTATGGGCTCTTCTAGCCATGATTGTTCTATGGAAGAACTTGGTGTTTCACTCTCCTTCCTTTAGCCATTGGATGCGATACTTTTGACGCCAGAGTGTTTCCTCCTGCTGGCATCGTGCCTCCCGCTCTTGGGTCATTTGGAGCTCTTCCTTTTTCCGGTCCTCTGTATAGCTTTCCCGCATGCAAGTTTCTTGGAGTTTTTTCATTTTTTCTTCGATATCGTTTTTCTCTATGTTTATATTCCCGAAGATATCCCTGTTCCATTCCTTGAGTTTATTTTTGATGTATTTAAGTTTCTTGTGTAGTTTGAACATCCTAGTCCCTTGCTCCAGTTGCTCCTCCCGCCACCACTATTTGATTTTTTCCTTGAAAGTAGGGTGATCAATCCAGAATTTCTCAAATCTAAATGGTTTACTCTTAGGTGTTGTTTGGAAGCCCGCTTCCAGTTGCACTAGCCAGTGATTAGATCCACCCCAGGGTAGTATGTTGCAATATAAGGTTAGCCCCTGCATAATGATTGACTCTGATATAAGGAATCAATCGAGTCTTGTAGCTACCTGAAACTAGTTCCTCCATTTATTTTTCCAGGTGAATTGGCCATTCTTAGTTTGGATATCTACCATCTTCTCTCTCTCTATAAAATTTGAAAATTCCTCCGCATCCCGATCCAATCTTCTAATACCACCCTTATTTTCTGAAAGGGAGGTGATAATGTTGAAGTCCCCTGCCAGGATCTAGTGGAGGTTGGTGGCTCGACCTTTTATATCTTCTAGGTCTCGGATCATTCCTTTCTTTTCCTCTGGCCCATGGGGCCCATACACATTTGTGCAAAGAATCTCCTCAGTGTTTCCTATGATTTTCATGCGCACCGTTAGGGTGTGCCTAGTTACTTTGGCTACTATTAAATTTAGGATTTGTGGGTTCCACAACGTGAGTATGCCGCCTAACCTTTGGTGGTCTTCGATGGCTACCATATTGTACTTGTGCCAATGTTGTTTACTAATTGATTCCATTATGTCTGTAGTACATTTCGTCTCTTGAATAAAACAGAGATCCGGTTGCTCCTGCTTTAGTTTATTCCCAAGGATTCTTTGTTTTCTTGGGTTGTTTAGGCCTCTTATATTCCAAGTTATAACCTTCATTTAAACATATGGGGGAGAGTGGGGAAAGAGTTTCTTGATCTTACCCGAATTTATCAGTAGTGCTCCCATCTCTTGTAGTGCTATGCTATTTGATTTCCTGCCTTTTTTTCCTCGTCTATTTGGGTGATAGCTGTGATTGTCCCTTGCCGACTTTCACTCCTAGGTTTCCTATCTCCACATGTGTGCATTTTCATCCTTTGGCTTTGGCTTCCTTCCATAGGAGGAACATGTATTGGATGCGGTCGAGTTGCTCTGTTGGTACATTGTCGACTCCCTGCCTTTTCCATTGTTCTAATATGTGTGGAAGGTCTATTCCTTCCCCTTTCACCAGGTCTCTGAGATCGGGGTCTTCTGTACCTACTTTTCTTGGGGTCATTTCTTCATCTCCCTCTGCGTCTTGCATCACGGTGTTGTCATCTTTTGTTTCTCTGTCCATCGGGGTTGCACAACTCCCCTGAGTTGTTGTATTGTTTGGTTGTTGGGTGGGCTCTTTTGTTGCTTGGTCTTTCACTTCTGGAGATTTTACCGAGTCCTTGTCTTATGCTATCCCTTTGTTTTTTTGGTCCCTTCCTTCCATTGTGTTCCGAGTCTACTGGGTATTTCCTGTCGATGTTTTGTTTTTCTTTTTATTAGCTCTATTTCTGGGGTTTGGGGTTATAAACCCTTCCTCGTCTTGCTGAGTTTTGGGATTTGTGACTTCCTGCTTTTTTTTTAGAGGGAACTCTCTGATCAAATGTCCTTGTTCATGGAATATTCTACATCTAAAGGGGATCTCTTCATAGTCTATGTTTTGGATCCATTCCTCATCCTTGAATTCCAGACTTATGGCTTCTGGGAGTTCTCTAGAAATGTCCATCTCTATGCAAATTCTTGCATATGATGTGTATCTTCCTTTTAGGGTGGATTCTGAGGTCTTCACATATTTCCCCAGTTTGTTTCCTATTGCTTCAAAGGTAGAGGGAAACCAATAGTCTAGGGGTAGGGAATAGAATCTCAGCCAGATTGGTACCTTTTTGAAAGTTTCTTTCTCCGGGGAGAAGTTTTCTTTCCAAGGTTGCATGTAGAGTACCGCCGAGATGTGGAAGTATGCACCTCCCTCGAAGACTCTATCCCTGTCCTCCAGGTTGACAAAGACTGATGTGAATAAACCCTTCGAGCCGAGGTGGAGCTCCACTTCTCCATTAGGCTTCCAGTGATATTTAATCTAGTTGTGCAAAGTTCTTTCTGTGGGCCATAACCCCATAAATTTGCATATGAGCACATGCGTCTTCATTTGGTCCCTATAGAGTTGCGTTTATGGGTCCTCCAATACCACCTTGGGTATCATTGTTGTTTTGGGCTTGCAGGGGTTGCGCCCCTCCATCCCGTTAGCCTTCGCGGTCTCTTGCGCCTCTTTCTGAGTTTCCTTAGCGACTTCCTCCATGGTCTCATTTTTGTCTCAACTTCTCTCTTGATGCTTCCCTGGGTCTAATCCCGAGGTTCTTGTCGCCGGTGCCTTGAAAACTCCGTTGCTTGGCCCTTTTCCTCTGTCCACCACTACCTGTTTGTAT
>SNQJ01S0033195.1:89717-113966 GCA_010110895.2 Picea sitchensis
TATATTATTGATTAAAATTAATTAGATTTAATTTATATGGTTGAGAGGAGTGTTATTCTTCCCACCTAAATTCAATTTTTACAAGTAACAAATTAAACTTTAAAAATATATTATTATAACAATTTTGAATAGTACTATTAATATGTCTTTATTACCTATATAATAATGATGCTATTGATTCTATTACTAAAATTGATATTGTGACTCTATTCAAATGATCCGAATTCATGTTATCTCTCGATTCACAACCTTTATTATGAAATATGTGACTCACCCTTTATCAGGAGATATGTAAAAACCTTTATCACGAAATATGTGACTCACCCTTTATGAGGAGATATGTAAAAAGGGAAAAAAATATACTAAATCAAGGAGGGTGACTAGTGAAACAAATTGTTTTTCAAAAAATATATTAAATGGACAATGTTATAAGTAAGAACCTCAATAAACTGTAAGTAGCACGGTAACCCACCCAACAAGGGTCGAGGCATCGTGAAAAAGGGTCGAGGCATCATGAAACTTACTGGGGTGTAACTCTATCCCAAGGGTTGTCTATCCTTCTAGATTTATCACAATGGGCCAAGATGTACATACTCTACCCTCTCCGGATTTGAACATGTGACCTCCTAAGAGGAAAAACATGTTCTTAACCATTAGGCCCACTCAAGCTATACAAAATATATATCACTCTTATTCATTGAAAAAAAATCACTGCTAATTCATGTAGGTTGCATTACTTAGCGACATGTAGGTTGCATTACTTAGTGACATTAACCTTGATCTCTATCGAAGCCCATCTTACATCAGATTTGGATTCCCATTTTGGATAGATCCCAATAAATACTCTGAGATTATTCCTGATGGATTATAATGCTTCTTTGGTCCAACACCCAAAGGGGAGTCTTCGTAATATGGCCCAAACCCTCATAATATTTACAACCTACGGTACACTTTCGCAAAACCAGACTTGAAGGTCCCCAATTCCAATTCTTTTCCATCCAAACCCTTATCATAGTGTCTCATACTACATTCCCACATAATGTCCCAATGAGGGTTATATATGCATATCATGTAACTTCCTTGACCTAACATCCCAACCTACAATCATTTGGAGCTTTCCAACCCTCGATTTGTTATAGTTTATTTTTCGATTTGACCAGGCTACGGAGCCTGATTCCGGGCCTCTCGTATCCAAGCTCAAGCTCTCTCTCTTTCTTCCAGCCTAATTCAGAGAATTAGATGAAGGCAAAGATCAAGAAGTGGCACTATTTTTGGAGTCCTAGGGAAATTTTCCTTCATTAAAGGAGGGAACCAGGCTCAGATTTGGCTCGGATTCACCAAATGGATCATTAAAGTTTCCTCCCTCGGAGTGCAGATAACTGTACCATGTGTGTTGGCTCAAGGCCTTCCCCATAACTCATCATCTGTGCAAAAGGCACGAGATGCGAATGGAATGATCCCATAGATGAGGTTTTCCTCATCATCTATATCCATTTCACATGACCTAAATCTTACTGACGTCATCCAGAGGCCTGGAAAGGACAAACGATAAATATCCTACCCATGAAACATAGAAGCCAATCTTGAGACTGGAGTCTGGCTACTGGAAGAAGGGAGAGAGAGAAAGTTATGTGGGGAAGGATTTAGGGTCTTAGGCCCTCGGACCTATGATTTCCTCAGAATGGGGAAAGGGATCCCTGTCGCTCGTGCCCGAGGCCCTCACTCCTTCAACCTAGGGTTGAACCTCCATGTGAGCCCGAGCTACCAAAATTGCAGACCTCATGCATTCCACTACGTAAATGGCCTTATTTAATAAAGAAGACCCTTTTTACATTAAATAACCATCCATTGGTATATAATGGGCCTTATTCAAAGAAGATGGCATTATACATTAATTAACTAACTCATGTCTAGCCTAAAATAGGGAGGTTAGGGTAGGAGCCTAAAAATATACCCACACACTACTTCAATGCAAAAATAATAGGCTTTCACCGATTTGTGAATATTACAACAAATGAGATCACTACAACACCAAGCTAAGAATTAGTCATTTCTTCCACAAAAAAATATTTCTTCATTGATATGTAGATGATCCAACATGTGTGGATTTTGTGGGGGTTCAAGGGGATTTTTGGGTGGGTTGCACCTTTCAACACTTACGAATTAGGAAATTTCACATATCACTTCTTTCATATCCTCCAATCTATAAGTATGCTCTGACTTGGATTTAAGACAAGGTATTTGACTCTTGCATCATACGCCTCTTCCATCCAATTACGAACCTACCTCTAGTTCCACATTTTCATTAGTGGGGGAGGTGGGATCATACCAATACCAAATGGTTATTCATCATGTGGTGTAACAAGACTAAATTTCTCCCTTACATAGACTACAACTCTCAATTATCTTCAAATGATGAATCTCCCCATCTATAGTTGAAAAAAAAACATTGTATGATATCTCTCTCAAATGATTCTTGCAACTCAAGTGTTATGATCCAATCCATCCCATTTATGGAAGTTGAGTTTGAACATAACGAAACCTTTCTCATATTTGATTCTATCCATGTTAAAATTTAATGGTTGTTAAATAAATACATGTGACTATGAAGCCTATTGTGTAAAATTAGCCGAATTTTCCCAACATTGAAATAAGGCTTGGATACAACACTATGGAATCCCCATTCATGAGACAAGGGGACACTATCATGTCATTAAAATCTCAACCCTCAAGAGACTATCTCACCATAATAACACAAATGTGCTCTTCCATGGAGGCCCAGAATTCATTTAAATGCATGTATAGTGTGCAATAGTAAAAATGAAACAAAATTAACAAGCATGGATTAATATATTTAATTGCAATCAAGTGTCGGTGTTTTAAATTAAGAATAACCACACACAACATTCATAATCCATGTAAATTTATAATAGAAAATAACATTCATTTGGAAATTTGTCAATAAAGATAGAACACTTATCTTTATCCAAAGATGGTCCAAAAAACTCATTGTGTATGAGAAATTTTCCACCCAACCATAGGCATCGAGGGTATATTCCACCCCCATGCCAAGCTATGAGGCCACATTGAAATAAGGCTCGGATACAACACTATGGAATCCCCATTCACGAGACAAGGAGACACAATTATGTCATTAAAATATCAACCCTCAAGAGACTAACTCACCATAATAGCACAAATGTGTTATTCCATGGGGGCCCAAAATTCATTTAAATGCATGTATAAGGTGCAATATTAAAAATGAAATAATATTATCAAGGAGGGATTAATAGATTTAATTGCAATCAAGTGCCCTTGTTTTGAATTAAGAATAACCACAAAAAACATGCATAATCCATGTAAATTTATAATAGAAATTAACATTCAATTGCAAAATCATCAATAAAGATAGAACACTTATCTTTATTGGAAGATGGTCCAAGAAACTCATTGTGTATGAGAAACTTTCCACCCAACCATAGGCATTGAGGGCAGCTCCGACCCCCATGCCAAGCTATGAGGCCACCAGGGTGAAGGAATTCAAGCTACATATTCTAAGCTCACTAGACCCAACCCATTTCTCTCATGGCTTATTCGATCTACTCACTATAGAGATGACGTAGGCGTGCTCTTCAAGCACGTCCACTCACAGGATCTTTCCTCCTTCCTCGGCCCAAAGAATTGAAAGGCTCTTCTATTTCCCTATCGGAAAATTTTCACCCACAACAAATCTCTCACGAGATCTCCCTTTCTTCTATCGGGAAATTGAACTTCGTGACTTCGCGATTCCTGTGGTCATGCGTTTGTTTCTCGCAATTCTCCGAAATCCGATGTAAGTCAATGCTGGCCCTTTACTTTGCTATCGGGGTTCCTCCTATCAGGATTTCATCACTTGCGATGTTCAAAACAACTCGCTTTACCACCCCCCGATCCCCGATACACCGAAACTCCGATGCGCTCATGAGTTTGACCTGTCCACGTCCCTGTCACTTCATCGGGATTTCGAACTTCGCTATATCATGAATCCTAATGTCTATGGTTTCAAGACTTTCCTTTTCCCGAATTTCGAACCAGTATGCCACTTGTCCTCTCACCGATTCCTATGGCCCCACGCTCGTTTAGTTGTCGGGATATCGCGTTTCGCGATGTCGCGATTCCTGATGCAACGCTTTCCTTGTCTCCAAGACTCCCGAATTGTCGAACCTCGACTTCTTCAGATCTTTCGATCGAGCGGTGAACCGACACGTGTCTTACCTGAGATCCACAACTATGATCCCTTCACTGTTGCGAGACTCAAAAAGGTCTCGAATTCTTGACCTTTGAATTCCCGATGCCTCAATATCCCAATGCCTTCCCAGATTTTCCCCTCTGCTCACGAAGGCTTAAACCCTATGCAACTCCTGCCAAATCGGACGATTGATGGGTAGCTATGTGCAAATCCGACAGTCCACAATCCCTTGAGCTTAAACTCCAGACGTAACCGTATCCTCCTCGCTTCTCTGGAAGATCTAACAGCTGGCGGGGTTTCGCTAATTCTCCCCACTGATTCATGACTGTCGATCTCTTCCCTTTGATGATTTCTACGGAGGACCAAGTGTTCCTCCTCAATAATTTGTCTTTCTACACGCAAAATTGCGACACCTGTTAAAACACTTCACGGCACGAACTTCCTGTGCGATCCTTCAACAGATTTGAAGGTCTTATCCCTCCTGCGATTTTCACAACTTCGAGCCTCAAAGAGGATCCTTGCACGCACTCCTTGCACACCAGATTTTCAAACACTTCAAGTGCTTGAATTCCTTCGACCCTGCGCACACCTGCAGCAACAATCCTTCAATGCTCCGCTCATATTCACAACTGAGACTTTCCTTAGCCTGCGCACTCCTTGCATGGCTCCTATAACCCAATTTCACTTCTGGGTGAACAAGAACAAGAGTTAAACTATCCGAGCCTTCTGTCAACGCACTCTTTGCAGACGACTTCAACTGCACTCCTTGCAGGAATCCTTGCTTAGATAGAAAAACAATTGAAATTCATTTCTCCTACTTCCTTTCTTAGATTTCAAACACTCAGCAAGAAATCATTCATACATAGCATGTAAAACAAATGCATAACAGGAAGTAAATACTCATGAGCATAGCATTCAGAGAACAAACACAGAGAACAAACACAAAACCATAGATTTGAATTAAACTCTTCTATTAATTCAAGCTCTGTACATGGGTGTTCTTCCACAACTCTCTTCTTTTCTTCTATGCTCCTCCTGCTTCAATTATATTACAAATGCACAATGAGGGTGTCTATATCTCGTTTCCCTCTTTCCTTCTAAAACCGTCTAATCTAATATTAAATTCTATCTACCTATTTCATCTCAACATAAATGCCTCCATCTACTTCAGACGAGAGCGGGACGCTCAAGGTATGATTACAACATGAAAGTACGCCTCTCTTTAATATAACATTTAAGGTTGGCGCATTGTCTTCGAGACAATTTCAAAACTTGTGCTAGTCTTGTCCAGCTTTCCTTCACTTCTGCGCTGGCTCGCTTGTCGTGAGAGATGCTCCTGCATCATACTCCCTCGCTTGAAAATCTTCATGGGCTCTTGTCCATGAGCTCCTGCATGGTATGTCCATGCTTCTGTATCTCTGCTTCATTCTCCCAAATGGCATATTCAACTGGATGGCCCTTCTACTTGACCAGATACTCAAAGTATTGCTTTCGCCTGGTCCTCTTACCCACTTGTTTCTCCAGTATCCGCTCCATCTGTGGCTTATCTGCAACTGGCATATGCTTTTGCCACTGAACCTCTGACTATTCATCACTTCCAGTCTCTGTTTCCCTAGCTCTGTATGGGTATAAATATGAGATATTGAATATCGGAGAAATTTCGATCCCATCGGGTAATTCAATCTCATAATCCTTTTCTCCAATTTTCTTCAAGACCTTGTAGGGTTCAATTTTCTTCATCTTCAATTTATTGTATGTTCCCCTCGGGAACCTTTCCTTTCTCAAATGTGCCAGAATTAAGTCACCAACCTCAAATTGAAATTGTCTTCTATGATGATTGGCTCTGCGTTTATATGCTTGGCTTGATTTCAGCAGTCGCTCCTTCACCTGGCTGTGAAGTTCTTTCATCGCCTCAGCGAATTCTTCTGCATTAGCGCTCCTAGTCGCAGTCTGTTATGAATCCCTCAATTCAAAAATTCCCCTCGGCTGCATGCCATAAACAATTTGAAATGGAATTTCCCCTGTACTCATATTCACTGAGTCGTTATACGTAAACTCTGCCTATGGCAATATATTGTCCCAACTGCTGTGGTGCTCTGTCACCAAGCTTCTTAGCAAATCTCCCAGACTTCTGTTTACCACTTCTGTCTATCCATTCGTCTGAGGATGATAAGCCGAGCTAAATAACAAGTTAGTTCCTAGCTTCTTCCATAAGGTTCTCCAGAAATTCCCTATGAACTTCGTATCTCTGTCCGAAACTATGCTCCTTGGCAAGCCGTGAAGTCGAATGACTTCTTTGAAAAACAGGTTCGCGATGTGAGTCGCGTCACTGGTTTTCTGACATGGGATAAAATGTGCCATCTTGTAAAATCTATCCACCACCACAAATATCGAATCACAACCTCTTTGTGTTCTTGGAAACCCCAATACAAAATCCATGCTAATCGCATCCCACGGCCTTTCAGGTATGGGCAATGGTTGATAAAAACCCGCATTCTGCTTCCTCCCCTTCAAATGATAGCAAATCCTGCATCTGTCCACAAATATCTTGACCTCTGATCGCATCCCTAGCCAAAAGTATGACTCTCTCAGCTTTGCGAATGTCTTGTCATGACCGAAGTGTCCGACCAATCCTCCGCTGTGTTTCTCCTTCAACAGGTTCTCCCTCATGGAACAATTTGGAATACACAGTTGATTGCCTTTAAACATCAATCCTTCCTAGATCATGTATTCGGCCCACTGGATTCTATCTCTGAGAACTGGATTCTCAGTTGCTTCATATGCTTCCTTGAAGTCTGGATCATCTACGTACATGTCTCTGAGATCATCAAAACCCAATGTTTTGACTTTGAATTCCTGCAACAACAAACACTTCCTGCTCAAAGCATCAACACCTTTGTTAGCAGTACCAGAAATATGTTTAATCACAAATGTAAAATTCTGCATGTATTCAACCCACTTAACATGCCTCTGATTCAACTTCTCCTGTTGAGTCACAAACTGTAATGCATGGTTATCACTATACAAAACAAATTCCTTCGGAATCAAATAGTGCCTCCACTTTTTCAATGCCTGAATGATGGCATAAAATTCCTTATCATATGTGGAGTACTTCACTTTTGCTTCATTCAACTTCTCGTTGAAATATGCAATTGGCCTGTCCTCTTGACTCAAGACTGCTCCTATCACAAATCCTCTTGCATCGCATTTCACTTGAAATGTTTTTCGGAAATTCAACAACACCAAAACAGGTTGTTCCGTGATCTTCCATTTCAATAGATTGAAACTCTTCTCAGCCTCTTCTATCCAGTGAAAATTTTTATGTCTTTTCTTCACTGTATCCATCATCGCTGCACTGATTCCACTGAAATTCCTAATTAACTTTCGGTAGAAACTAGCCAACCTGTGAAAACTTCTCACCTCAAATATGTTCCTCAGTGATGGCCAATTTTTGATTACCTCCACCTTATCTGGGTCCATCCTCAACTCATTTTCCGAAATAACAAATCCCAAGTAAATGAGCTCTGTCTTCATAAATGAGGATTTCTTCATGTTTATCAACAACTTCTCCTGCTGTAGCTTCTGCATCACTGTAGCCAAATGCTCTAAGTGTTCACTCACTAATCTACTATAGATCAGTATGTCATCCAAATACACAATGACAAATTTCCCGATGAACTCCCTCAGGACTTCGTTCATCAACCTCATGAAGGTACTTGGTGCATTTGTTAAGCCAAACGGCATAACAAGCCATTCATACAACCCTTCATTTGTTTTGAATGCTGTCTTCCACTCATCACCTTCTCTCATGCGAATCTGATGATATCCGCTTTTCAAATTGATCTTTGAAAAATACTTTGCTACACTTAAGCAATCCATCAAATCATCCATTCTCGGCAATGGAAATCTGTACCTGATCATTATCTTATTGATCGCTCTCGAGTTGATACACATCCTCCAGCCCCCGTCTTTCTTTGGACTGAGTACTGTTGGAACATCACACAGACTCAAGCTTTCCCTGACCAAACCTTTGTCCAACAACTCTTGGACTTGTCTTTTGACCTCTTCATTCTCTTACGACGTCAATCTATACACGACTTTATTTGGTAAACTGGATCCTGGTATGAGATTGATATGATGACTCACACTTCTCATCGGTGGAAACGAACGAGGTAATTCGTCCACTACTATGTCAGCGAACTCTTCCAGCAGTTCCTGAACTTCTCTTGGCAAATCATCTACCCTTATGCTAGTCAGAACAATCCTCGGTTTCCTGGCCATAAAGAATTTCGGTTCTTCTTTCTTCTTCACCTCAGTAAGAAGTTCCTTCCCACTCATGAGAAGTACAGTGTTAGTTCTGGTTTTACCTCCTTGTCCTTAATTGGAAGCAACATATGAGTTCTCCCATTCTTTTCTAAGGTATATGTATTCATCCTCCCATCATGAATCACATTTCTATCATATTGCCACAATCTACCCAACAATAGATGACAAATATCCATAGGAATAACATCACACAAGATTTTATCATTATATCCACCTATCTTGAATTCAACTAAACATTGTTTAGTGACATTTACCTGGTGTCCCTTCTGTAGCCACAAAATTCTGTATGGGCTCGGATGATCAATCGTCTCCAGCTCCAGATTCTCTACCATCTCGTTCGAAACAAGATTATCTATGCTATCGCTGTCTATAATGACCTTGCACACCCTGTCCTTGGTCTTGCAAGCAGTCCTAAAAAGTCTGGTCCTTTGGACTAAAATCTCCACCTCCTTCTCTGGTGTTAAGAGAACTTTCCACATCATCAATGACCTTCCGCCTTTAGCATCTTCCGCCTCAACATCTCGCCTCTGTGCTTCGGTGATGTGAGCTTCTCCAGTTTCTTTCTTTTTCTCTGGACACTCGAATGACTTGTGCCCATTCTTTCCACATGTGAAGCATGTTATTACTCCACCTCTTCCTCTTCCTCTACCTCTGGTACGAGGAAAAGTGTTGTTGTCAACATAATCTCCTCTCTGCTCAGTATGTTGTCCTCTTTGCTCAGCGTATTTCCCTCACTGTGAACTTCCACCTCTCTCGACTGGAGTCTGAGGTTTCTTCTAGTCTTCCTTGGGCTTCTGATATTTTTCTTGGGCAACCGATTTGCCTCTGGGCTGACTTCTACCTCGGCCCCTTTGACCTTTCTTTTGGCTCAACTTCTCTTCAGCTTTCAGAGCCATCTCATAAGAATCCTCCACAGTCCAGATGGTTACCATGCTCATCTCATCCTGAATGTCGTATCTCAGACCATTCATGTATCTGGCAACTTTCTCATCATCGTTCTCCCGATGACCTGCTCTGATGTTCAGTCTGTAGAATTCCTCAGTGTATTATTTCACTGTCATCAGCTTCTGTCTTAGGTTCTGCATTCTCCTGAATAGAGTAATTTGATAGTCCCTGGGGATGAATTTTGCTTTCATCTTCACAATCATCCTATCCCAGCTTTTGATATTTCTCTTGCCCTTGCAGCGTCTGTCAGCTTGTAGCTCATTCCACCACAATGTTACGTGTCCCTTTAACCTCATGAGAACATGCCTAGCCTTCTTATCTTCTTCAACATCTTCATAGTCGAAGTATGTGTCAAGAGCTCTAATCCAGTCTAGAAGCTCTTCTGCATCCAAGTTTCCCTCATAAACTGGAATGTCCATCTTTTCTTTTGCACCCATCCTTGCAATAGCTTTGATTAAACATTCATTTGCTGCATCCTCAGCTGCAACTTCTTCTTCACGTTCAGCTTCAACTTCACTTTCGAAATCACTAAGATCCCCAACGCCAACTGTGCGTCTTTGTGTTGTCTCCATGTCCTCGAGTCTGGCTCGTAGATCACACATTTCCCTCTCCATTTCTGGATTCTGCACTTGCCTACCCCTTCTTCTCAGGTTTTCCCTTTCCTCTGGGTCAGGTGATTTCCTATCCCTTCTCCTTGGTGGCATGGTGAATCCTTCCCTTCTCTGCTATAGAAAGCAAAGACTCCTTTTTGGGCTCTGATACCACTTGACGCAGGCACGCTCTTCAAGCACGTCCGCTCATAGGATATTTCCTCCTTCCTTGGCCCAAAGAACTGAAAGGCTCTTCTATTTCCCTATCAGTAAATTTTCACCCACAACAACTCTCTCACGGGATCTTCCTTTCTTCTATCGGGAAATCGGATTTCGCAACTTCGCGATTCCTGTGGTCACACGTTTGTTTCTCGCGATTCTTCGAAATCCGATGTAAGTCAATGCTGACCCTTTACTTCGCTATCAGGGTTCCTCCTATCGGGATTTTGGCACTTGCGATGTCCAAAACAACTCGCTTTACCACCCCCTGATCCTCGATACACTGAAACTCTGATGCACTCGTGAGTTTGACTTGTCCACGTCCTTGTCACCTCGTCGGGATTTCAAACTTTGCTATATCACGAATCCTGATGTCTATGGTTTCGAGAATTTCCTTTTCCCGAATTCCGAACCAGTATGCCACCTTTCCTCTCACTGATTCCTATGGCCCCACGCTGCTTTAGTTGTCGGGATATTGCGTTTCGCGATATCGCGATTCCTGATGCAACGCTTTCCTTGTCTCCAGGACTCCCGAATTATCGAACCTAGACTTCTTCATATCTTCCGATCGAGCAGTCAACTGGAACGTGTCTTACCTGAGATCCACGACTATGATCCCTTTGCTGTTGCGAGACTCAAAAAGGTCTCGAATTCTTGACCTCTGAATTCCCGATGCCTCAATATCTCGATGCCTTCCCAGATTTTTCCCTCTGCTCACGAAGGCTTAAACCCTATGCAACTCCTGCCAAATCGGACGGTTGATGGGTAACTATGTGCAGCTCCGACAATCCACAATCCCTTGAGCTTAAACTCTGAACATAACCGTATCCTCCTCGCTTCTCTGGTAGATCTAACGGCTGGTGGGGTTTCGCTAATTCTCCCCACTGATTCCTGACTATTGATCTCTTCCCTTTGATGATTTCTATGGAGGACCAAGTGTTCCTCCTCAATAATTTGTCCTTCTGCACGCAAACTTGCGACGCCTGTTAAAACACTTCATGACACGAACTTCCTGTGCGATCCTTCAACATATTTGAAGGTCTTATCCCTCCTGATATTTTCACAACTTCAAGCCTCAAAGAGGGTCCTTGCATGCACTCCTTGCACGATAGATTTTCAAACACTTCAAGTGCTTGAATTCCTTCGACCCTGCGCACACCTGCAACAACAATCCTTCAATGCTCCGCTCAGATTCACAACTGAGACTTTCCTTAGCCTGTGCACTCCTTGCACGGCTCCTATAACCCAATTTCACTTCTGGGTGAACAAGAACAAGAGTTAAACTATCTGAGCCTTCTGTCAACGCACTCCTTGCGGATGAATTCAACTACACTCCTTGCAGGAATCCTTGCTCAAATAGAGAAACAATTGAAATTCATTTCTCCTACTTCCTTTCTCAGATTTCAAACACTCAGCAAGAAACCATTCATACATAGCATGTAAAACAAATGCATAACTGGAAGTAAATACTCATGAGCATAGCATTCAACATACATACACAGAGAACAAACACAAAACCATGGATTTGAATTAAACTCTTCTATTAATTCAAGCTCTGTACATGGGTGTTCTTCCACAACTCTTTGCTTTTCTTCTATGCTCCTCCTGCTTCAATTATATTACAAATGCATAATGAGGGTGTCTATATCCCGTTTCCCTCTTTCCTTCTAAAACTGTCTAATATAATATTCAATTCTATCTACCTATTTCATCTCAACATAAATGCCTCCATCTACTTCAGACGAGAGCGGGATGCTCAAGGTCTGATTACAACATGAAAGTACGCCTCTCTTTAATATCACATTTAAGCTTGGCGCATTGTCTTCGAGACAATTTCAAAACTTGTGCTGGTCTTGTCTAGCTGTCCTTCACTTCCGCGCTGGCTCGCTTGTCGTGAGAGATGCTCCTGCATCAAGAGAACTCTAATCCTATAATACAGTGATCAAATAACCATGACACTTCCTTCCACTACCCTACACAACAAAAGGAAGGTCCTACCCTTATTTTCTTAATAGCCCCTCATGGATATGCATCCCTTCTAGTGCCCTTCAATGTAGGAAAAAAAACTCAATTTTTTGAATGCCTTAAATTGGGAATAATTTGGAAGAATATAACTTCACTCTCAAGCAACCAATGCCTATCTATAGCCTATGGGAGAAGGTTTCCCAACTCACTAAGACTCTATACTCATCTACAAACTCTCTACCTCTTCCCCAAGATCTTCAAATTCCCCAATAGTATATCTTCTGGTGCCAAACCCTACCTCTGAAATCCAAGTATAGGGAGCCAATCAGTCCCTCTCTCACATTAACCTCGATCTGTATCCAATCCCATCTTCTATTAGCTTTGGATTCCCAATTTGGCTCGATCCCAATAAATACTCTAAGATTATTCTTGATGGATTATAATGCTTCTTTGTTCCAAAACCCAAAGGGGAGTCTCATTAATATGGCCCAAACCCTCATAATGTTTACAACCTCATGTTGAGGATCAAACTCAATGGTCCACTTTCACAGAACCAGACTCGAAGGTCCCCAATTCCAATTATTTTCCAAAAGAATTCCACAACCATCCACCAAATGTGGGATGAAATAAATCCATCCCCTTATCATGATGTGGAACTAAGGGATATAACCTAACCACAACTACCAATTCTTTTCCATCCATACCCTTAATGGAGTGTCTCATACTACCGTCCCACATAATCTCCCAATGAGGGTTATATCTGCATATCGTGTAACTTCCTTGACCTAACATCCCAACCTACAATCATTTGGAACTTTCCAACCCAAGATTTGTTATAGTTTATTTTTCAGTTCGACCGAGATACCGAGCCTGATTCCAGGCCTTTCTTATCCAAGCTCAAGTTCTCTCTCTTCCCGCCAGCCTAATTCAAAGAATTAGACAAAGGGAAAGATCAAGAAATGGCATTATTTTTTGAGTCCTTGGGAAAGTTTCCTTCATTAAAGGAGGGAACTGGGACCGGATTTGGCTCGGCTTCACCAAATGGATCATTAACTTTTCCTCCCTTGGAGTGCAGATACCGATATTATGTGTGTTGGCTTGAGGCCTTCCTCAAAACTCGTCATCTGTGCAAAAGGCCCGAGATGTGAATGAAATGATCTCATAGTCGAGGTTTTCCTCATCATCTAGCTCCATTTCACATGAACTAAATCTTATTGACTTCATCTAGAAGCCTGACAAGGACAAACGAGAAATATCCTACCCATGAAACATAGAAGCCAAGCCTAAGACCAGACTCTGGCTATTGGAAGAAGGGGGAGAGATACATTTTTGTGGGGAGAGATTTAGGGCCTTAGGCCCTCGGACCTATGATTTTCTCATAGCGGGGAAAGGGATCCCTGTGGCCCGGGCCTGAGGCCCTCGCTCCTTGCATTCCACTACGTAAATGGCCTTATTTAATAAATAATATCTCTTTACATTAAATAACCATACATTAGTATATAATGGGCCTTATTCAAATAAGATGGCCTTATACATTAATTAACTAACTCTTAGCTAGCTTGAAATAGGGAGGTTAGGGTAGGACCCTAACAATATACCCACCCACTACTACAATGAAAAAATAATAGTCTTTCATCGATTTGTGGATATTGAAACAAACGAGATCACTATAAGACCAAGCTAACCATTTGTCATTTCTTCCACAAAAATTTGTTGCTTCATTGATATGTAGATGATCCAACATGTGTGGATTTTATGGGGGTTCAAGGGGATTTTTGGGTGGGTTGCACCTTTCAACACCTACCAATTAGGCAATTCCACATATCACTTCCTTCATAACCTCCAATCTACAAGTATGCTCTGACTTGGATTTAACACAAGGTGTTTGACTCTTCCATCATACGCCTCTTCCATCCAATTATGACCCTACCTATAGTTCCACATTTGCATTAGTGGGGGAGGGGGGATGATACCAATACTGAATGGTTATTCACCACTGTGGTGTGACAAGACTAAGGTTCTCCCTTACATAGACTACAACTCTCATTTATCTTCAAATGATGAGTCTCCCCATCCATAGATGAAAAAAAACACAGTTTGTTATCTCTCTCAAATGATTCTTGCAACTAAAGTGCTATGATCCAATCCCATTTATGGATTTCAAGTTTGAACATAACGAAACCTTTCTCACATTTGATTTTATCCATGTTAAAATTTAATGGTTGTTAAATAACTACATGCGACTATGAAGCCTATTGTGTAAAATTACCCAAATTTTCCCAACATTGAAATAAGGCTCGGATACAACACTATGGAGTCCCCATTCATGAGACAATGAGACACGATCATATCATTAAAATCTCAACCCTCAAGAGACTATCTCACCATAATAACACAAATGTGCTCTTCCATGGAGACACAAAATTCATTTAAATGCATGTATAACGTGCAATAGTAAAAATGAAACAAAATTAACAAGCATGGATTAAGAAAAAAAATTCAATTTGTTGAATGCCTTTTGGGAATAATTTGGAAGAATATAACTTCACTCTCAAGCAACCAATGCTACGGGTGAAGGTTTCCTAACTCACGAAGCCTCTATACTCATCTACAAACTCTCTACCTCTTCCCCAAGATCTTCAAATTCCTCATTCACGATATTAATTTTTGGTCATCCTCAAATTTCTAATTAATAACAAGAGATAGAGAACACAACATGGAAGTTGGATAGCTTTGAATATTATAAAGGTGAAAATGAATTAACATTAAGTGACTTGAAAGTATAACACTGAATTGGGTTGAATGAAGTACTTTGGCTCTATTAAAAATTACTTCACTAATTAATTTCATATGATATAATTAAATTATTTAAATAATTTTTAAATATAATTACTCCCCTAATTAATTCTATATGATATAGTTAAGTTATTTAAATAATAATAATAACAATAATAATCTATTTTTAAGATCTCGACCAAGTCAAATACCAAATTGTACCAAATTGATGTATAAAACCCAAAATTATTTAAATTACCTAAAATTATTATAGATAATTTAACTATAATGAATATTCAAAATCAATACAAAACTTATAAAAATGATACAAAACTTATAAAAATGTTGTGATTGAGAAATTAATATATTTCCATAATAATAATAAATACCATATAATGTGGTTTATTAATGGACAAATCAAAGTTCCTTTCTCGTCGGCTGGAAATTAGGTTACCACTGGTCATGCCCAACGTCCACACATTATATATTTAACTCCACTTTCATATTTTCCACTTGCTTCGTTCACTTTCATGTTCGCAGCTTTATCTCTGGTAAAACTTTGGGTGAACTTGATTGGGAAATAAGCGTGTTTGAAGTGCTCTAATGGAGGTTATTCCAGACGATCTCGTTCGAAAGTGCTTGCTAAGAGTGCCTTACGCGTCACACGATGACTTGAAAGTTGTGTGCAGAAGCTGGGAGGCTATCGTGAGTAGCCCTAAGTTCTATGCGGAAAGAAAGATATCTGGAACGAGCGAGCAACTTCTGTGCTTGATTCAAAGAGATCTGAGGGCTCATCTCGCCTTCGTAATAAGGGTTCATGACCCTCTCACTGGCACCTGGGAAAGGCTACCGCCCATTGATGATCCCCTCTTTGCTGGAATAACAGCATGGTCTCAGTGCGTTGCTGTGAACCGGAAGCTGGTTCTTATAGGTGGATTCTATCCGTTTAACAGGACTTTGACGAAGTGTGTATACATTTATGACTTTGAGTCTGCCAAATGGAGCCGCAGAGCTGACATGCCTACAACTCGATCCTTCTTTGCCCCTTTTGTGTCTCTTCTTCCACCGGACTTGTCTACGTCGCTGGCGGGAACAATGAGCGTAGCGACCCTCTGGCGGCTGCAGAAGCTTATAACATGGAGGAAGACAAGTGGGAAATTTTGCCTCCTATGATCCAACCGCACGGTCAGGGATGCTACGGTGTTTTCATGGATGGTAAATTCATGGTGTTAAGCAGAGACAGAAGTGCAAAAGTTTTCGACCCGAGTGTGGCAACGTGGAGACGGTGGGAAGATATGATTAGTTTCAGGGTAGATTTATGGAGAAGTTTTGCGGTTGCTTTTTCTGCTTCCGGTGAGTTGTACGCTTTCAGTGAACGACAACAACAGGTGATGAAGTATGATGGTGAAAAAAAAGTTTGGACTGCTGTAGCTTCTCTTCCGCGACATATTTACCTCTTTAAGTGTGCTACACAGTGGCGTGACCATATTTTTGTAAGCAAGGATGAAGACGACCCGGTAAAACCCACATCTCTCTCTTATCACCCATTTAAAAGATCAGCAGGCAGTGGATTCAAGTTAACGGTGATGGTGAGGAAGGTTCTGTGGGCGTGATCGTATCTGCAACAACTGTGGAGATTTGAATGATATTAGTGAAATAAATTTATTATTTTCTTACGGTATTTTTTAGGATTTTTGGGATATAAATAAATTTAGACCATATATATTTGAACAAAATAGCAATTTTTTGTTGTTGTTTAAATTGCATTTGATATTTGTACAAAATAAAGATATATATTTTGAACTTTACATCGTTTAAGGTTTTATGGAGTGCCAACAACTTCTAAACTTTTGTAACATTGACTCGATTTGCCTGGCCATGTGCTCCCTCTCTGGTTTTATGTTTCTCGATGATAAAGTAGTTCTCTGGTTTTATGTGTTGTTTGTGGAGCCTGATTACCTTCCAGATTCAGAGGTTCTTTGCTGTATCTATGGAATGAGCACAGAGGCAGCACATATTCACACGGGGAGGGTGGAGGGATATTGGTGGGATGGGACAGCAGTTTGGCCAGGAGACAAAGCAAGACCTTCTTTAGTGTTCTGGCCTTGTGGGGCTTGATTTGTTGAGAACAGGATCCCAGGCGTTGGAAGAATATGTTGAGTTTTTCCTAAGGCAACCCTCTTTTATGAAAATGTATTACTTGACTATTGATTGATAGTGAATATTGTATTATAAAGGAGGAGATTATGAGAGAAAGAGAGGGCCTATATGAGTTTCTTGTAGAGTTGCATCATACATTTGCTGGATAATAATAAAAGGGAAAAGGACCCTGACAATTTCTCTGATGGGCCTGGGTGGGCTCCAAATGCATCTGTGTCTCTCTTGTATTGTGTGTCTTACGTGTTTTGTTGCATTGTTTTTATTTTATTGCTCATGAGTCACATTTCTAACAAAAGCGGTAATGAGGCGTCAAAAAGTTAACTCATAGGAAAAGATGGTTCCTATTTCGAGTGGGAGCAATGTGGAAGATGGAAAGTTTAGGGTCGAGAAATTTAACACATGACCAAAACTGCGATTATGGAAGATAAGGATGGAAGACTATTTATATCAGAAGGATCTATTCCTACCATTGAGTGGAGTATGAAGCTGACCATGGGCGAAGAATGGGAGATTCTTGGCAGGAAGGCCCCTAAGACGTCTGAGGCTAAGCACATGTTGGCTTTTCAATATTCCGAAAGAAAAGCCAACGAAGGATTTGATGGATCGTGGCCAAATTGTATGAAAAAACCCTCGACGCTCGAATAAGGTATTTCTAATGAAGAGATTATTTAATATGAAGAAGATGTCGAGAAGATTAGATTCTGTTGAGGATCATTTAAATGATTTTAATAGAGTTTACTAATCAACTAAGTTCGTAAAAGTGGACTTTGATGGAAGTAGGAGTTGAGCTCTTCTAATCTTGTATATTACTTGAGAAAATTTAGATGGCTTGGTCATGAAAAAGAACATGAAACTTCAGATCTACGGTTCAAATACTTTAAAATTTGATGATATTGTTGGTGTTACCCTTACCGAGCAAATTCGACGGAAAAGCTTACAATTGAAACATCCCGGGGAAATGCATTGAATTTCCCGCGGAGGCCAGAGAGGAACAAGATAGAAAGGGCTCAGGGAACGGTGGAAATTCTAGGAAGGGTAGATCCAAATCAGGACTGGGAAAGATAGAGTCTTTGGAATTGTGGGAAGAAAAGGACATCTGAAGAAAGGCTGCGAGCTCCAAAAGAAACAAAGAGATGGGCGGAGAAATCCCGAGGGAAGCAAATGTAACGGTGATGGTATTTTAAAGTGCTTTGATAACTTGAGTGATGTGTTAGATTTAGGGGCTTGATTTCATGTCACACTTGATAGGAAACATTTTTTTAGATTATGCTGAGAGTGATTTTGGATAGGTTCGATTGGGTGATAATAGACCATGCAAAATTGTTGGAATGGGAAATGTAAAATAAAGCAACGAAATGAAACCAATGGTTGTTGAAAGAGGTAAAAGAAACATGTTCAGTTTAGGCAAAATCTGATTTCAGGGCGGTTAATGGTGAAGTGTGTATATCTTTATTTAGAGATAAGGCGTGGAAGGTCATCAAAGGATCATTGGTGATAGCGAAAGGAGAGAAAGGTAGGTACATTGTATCTATGTATTGGTATCTTGACTCTTCATATCTTTAGCTTCTACAGGAATTGATACAACACTATGGCATCATAAGAATTTGGGACACACATGAGTGAGAAGGGTATCGCAGTGCTACAAAAAGAATTTGTTCCCGGATCTTAAAGTTGATTTGGACTTAACGTGACGTGTTTATGGAGAAAACAAAAAGAGGTGGAATTTCACCGAGTTGGAAAGAAAAAGAAGAATGAAAAGGTTAGAGCTTGTGCATACGGATGTATGGGGACCCATTTCGGTATCATCTTGGTGGCTCTCATTATTGTACTTTTATTGATGATGCAACTAGAAAAACTTGGGTTTATTGCATTCGACAAAAATTGATGTTTTGATACTTTTAAGAAATGGAAAGCTTTAGTTGAGAATAGAGGCGGAAAAAGAGTCGAAGTGTCTCGGATTAGATAATGGAGGTGAATCTCTTGCAGCAAGGAGTTTGATGATTATTGTTCATACCATGGGATTCATTAGAGAGAAGGCAGTTCCATGAACACCACAAAGAAAATGGTGTGTCAGAAAAAAAATGAACAAGACAATCATGGAAGCGTGCAAAGTATGAATTGCATCTTCGTTTTGCCCTTACGATTCACGGTGAAGGCATGAATACTAGCATTTACTTAATAAACAAAAGGACCTTCAAGCTCTTTGGATGGTAGAATTCGGAGGAGGAATGGACAGGAAAAGAGTTAAACTATTATTTCTTGAAAACTTTTGGTTTGTGAAGCTTTTGTCTATATTGATAAAGAAAAATAGAACAAAACTTGAGGCAAAATCCAAGAAATGTACCTTTATTGGATATGGTGTTATGATTTTGGTTATAAAGCTTATGGGATTATGAAAATAACAAAATGTTAGGAGTAGAGATGTCATATTGATAAGAAAAGGTCATGTATAAAGATGGTTCACGAGGGAAAGAAGCGGAAACGAAGCAAGAGAACACGTTGCTTGATGAGATCGAAATTTCCGGAACACGAAAATCAAAATGTGCTGTGAGGCGGTAGTGCCTGAAACACACGCAGAATGTTGTTAGAAGATCTACCCAGTTAAGTATACCCCACAGGCGATACTCTCCTTCATTATATTATTTATTGTTGGTGATTACGGTGAACGAGAATGTTATGAAGAGGAAATGTAGGTAAAAACTAAAAAATAATTGGGAGACAGGAATGAAAGAGGAAATGGATTCCTTGGAAAATAACCCGGACTTGAGGACTTGGTTAGGTTACTGGGAAAAACATTAGAATAAATGGGTTTCTAAGTTGAAGGAAGAAGATGCAGAGAAAAGCAGTACAAAACTGAACTTGTAAAGGGACAAAGAAAGAGTATAGATTTTGATAAAGAAATATTTCTCTGACTGTTAAAAATGAAACTTCAATTAGAACTATTTTAAGTCTTGTGGCAGTAGAGATATTTGCATCTTGAGCAGTTAGATGTAAAAATAGTTTTTTTTCTCCATGGGGATTTGGAGGGAAGAGATTTATATCTGTGATCCAGGATATGAGGTCAAAGGAAGAGGAATTTGGTATCTGGGGTTTGAAAGAAGAGCTTGTATGGCCTAAAGCAGCTCCAAGGATCAGTATCCCCGAAGTTTAATGAGTTTATGTGAGCAGGGGTTATAATAAGATGTCATTACGTCTTGTGTTTATTTTAAAAGGCTAGAAAATGGAAGCTATATTATCTTGCTATTGTATGTAGATGACACTTGTTCTTTGAGGGTCTAATATAGGATATAAATGTGCTCAGAAAGAAATTAGCCAATTCATTTCTGATGAAGAGTTTGGAGTCTTTGCAAAGAAAATCCTTGGTATGAGGAGAATAACAAGAAGCGAGGAAAAATTGCAAGCTGACATTGTCTCGGGGTGAGTACATAGAGAAGGTGTTGGAGAGGTTTAGAATCACGAGAATGCAAAACAGTTAATTACACCTTTGGCATCATTTCAAATTAACTAAGAAATGTGTCCCAAGACCACAGGAGGAGATAGAATACATGTCCGGGGGTCCCATATTCATCAGTAGTTGGCAGCTTTATGTATCTGATGGTTTGCACAAGACCCGAGATATTTCACATGCGATGGGAGTTGTGAGAAGGTATAATAACAATCCAGGTAAAGAACATTTGGAGGTATTAAAGTGGATTCTCGGTATTTGAGAGGTACTACTACACATGCATTATGTTTTGGAGGTTCAAACACCTTTCTACAAGGATATGTATATTCAGATATGGAAGGTGATAAAAGGCGTGAAGAGGCACCCGCAGGGGTATGTGTTTTACTATAGGAATTGGAACAATAGTAAGTTGGATTTGAAAGCTGCAAAAGGTTTGTTGCACTTTCAACATGAAGCAAAGTATGTTAGCGCTACAGAGGCTAATCAAGAGATGATTTGGTTAAAAAAGGTTTATGGAGGAATTGGGGAAGAAGCGAGAGAATAGCAGGTTGTCTTGGCGGCGATTCGAGTGTCATTCACCTTGCAAAGAACTCATCCTTCCATTTGAGAACTAAGCATATAGGTTGAGGTACCACTTCATAGAATAAAAGCGGAAGATGGACAATTATTTGGAAAAAGATACACACTAGCGAGAATCCTGAGACATGTTAACAAAGGTAACCGGGGGGCGAGTTCTTACTCGATTCGGTTGATCTTCAAGAATGAAGATGAAGATGAGAAATTTGCGAGGTCCAAGAAGGTTCAAAGTCCGGCATATACAAGCGTGATGGAGTTTTGAGATCAGTCTCTAAGTGGGAAATCGTTGGTTGTGGAGCCTGATAATCTTCACGATCTGAGGGTTCTTTATGCTAGATTAGGTGTCTATACCCCATGAAGTATTTGCAAAACCTGAGAAGTATGTACACTCTTCCATGGGAGTCTGGAGGAGTACCCCCTCTACTTGAGAGTCTGAGAGGCGAAGCGAATTTATTGTGGAGATTCGGTGAAAGCCCATCGCTACCTTGTAAAAGTATATGTATTTTCATTGTAAATGCAGATGGATTCATTATAAGTCCGCAGATCTAACGGTAGAGATATGTTAGGTTTTTCCTAGAAGAAACCCTCTTTTATGAAATGTATTGCGGCTGATTGATGGTGAATATTGTATACGGCGAGGCGTGAGAGAAGAAGAAGAGGAATTTACATTGGGTTTTGTTGTAGGTTGCATCTCTTCATTTCTTGGTGTAATAAAGGAAGGACACGGCAATTTCTCTGGTGGGCGTAGCCCGCACTGGGTGGTCCGCGTAAATGCATTGTCTCTCTTGTATTGTGTGTGTCATACGTGTTTTTGTTTTGCCACGTAAATCTGTGTCTCTCTTGTATTGTGTGTCTTCTGTGTTTTGTTTCTGCATTTGTTTTATTTTATTGCTCCGCCGTCCTGTTTTCTAACATTATGTTCCTTGATGATTAAGTAGTTGGCCATTGACTCGATTTGCCTGGCCATGTGCTTCCTCTCTGGTTTTATGTTTCTCGATGATAAAGTAGTTCTCTGTTTTATGTTCCTTGATGATTAAGTAGTTGGCAACCACAGAGTATGTAAGCAATGTAGATTTCATGCATGTGTCCAGCGCTTTGCGCTTTGATACTTGGATGATACGTTTACAACACATTAACAAAAAAAAACTTGGAGCTTCACTAATGCATGATTCAATAAATACTTCCCTTGCTTCAAAAACAAATAGGAAGAATTCTAGAATTGAGTATAACTAATTTTTTTTTCTTATAACCACGTGGGGATTACAGTTGAATCAGATTCTTCTATGCATGCTTGCAAATTGATTCCACTTATGTTGAGACCCGACAAATCATCTATCAAGAGTGAAGAGATTACTTCTTAAACCCTATAATAATATTAGGTTGCAGATTTCTATCCTCTCACTACTTATGATTGGATATTGAAACTCTTCCCTGATTGGTTGAGCTATAGAGATAAACATTTCATGGTTATACATAGTTTTGAACAAAACTTCAAATTAGTTGTAAAGATTAAAATCTCAGCTTCCACTTGAACTATGTCAAATGTTCTTTAGGAGTGGATTTAAAGATTTGAATTCAAAAGTGGAAAAACCCATTGTTCAATAGGCACTAGAAGGATCAACGAAAGAAGCACTAATTCAATTTTCATTGCAAAGGTTATAATGTCAACTTCGGGCTGAACTATATCAAATTCCTTTAAGCTGAACTATGTCAAATTCCCTTAGGGAGTGGATTTAAAGATTTTAGTTCAAGAATGGAAGAACCCCAAATAAGCACTAATTCAATTTTTAGTGCAAAGGTTATAATGTCAACTTGGAGCTGAACTATATCAAATTCCTTTAAGCTGAACTATGTCAAATTCTCTTAAGGAGTGGATTTAAAGATTTGAGTTCAAAAGTGGAAGAACCCTAAAGAAGCACTAGTTCAATTTTCAATGCAAAGATTATAATGTCAACTTGGAGCTGAACTATATCAAATTCCTTTAAGCTGAACTATGTCAAATTCCCTTAAGGAGTGGATTTAAAAATTTGATTTCAAGAGTGGAAGAACCCTTTGTTCAACATGTACTAAAAGAACTAACCAGAAAATAAGTAGTTCAATTTGGCATTGAGAATTAGTAGAACATAGTGGGCATGAATCTATGTTGTCACACCATGTTTTGTGTGGATAAGCTCATAGTGGAAATTAATCTACCTAATTAAGTTAGGTTTTGTTTTTTAGTTATTGGCATACCATTTTTTTTTTGTGTGTGGATAGTTTATTAGAATATATAATTGCATGAATAGCTTTGATTTTGTATTCTCCCTTTTGACAAAATAGAAATTTTGGTTTTCTCTAATACAAGTTTTTAGAAATTTTATATTCAACTTGTGAAGAGTTCCACATGTAATAACTTGTTAGTCATCCATAAAGGGGTAGACTTCCACTATTGCTAGATGTCTCTGGGTTTTGAGTAGTTAACATGTTTCCTTATGTCTAAGAAAGAAAAAATCTTAGCCAAGTGGAAATTTAAAGTCTTACTGTGGGACCAAAAACAATTTTAGCCAATCACTAGTATCTACTAAATACTTAATATATCATCTAATCATGGCTAAGGCTACCATAAAAAAATATTAACAACAAAAAATTATTTAAATGTGGGCAATAAGCAAATTATTTCAAGATGCATCTTAAGTATTGTATATCAACTATATATAGAGAGAAAGAGATAGAGTAATAGAAAGTAAAAAAATTATTCATTTAATTGACATGTGGCATTTAAAAAAATATTAATAAGAAAAAAATAATTTCAATGTGGTCATAAATAAAATATTTCTATGTCCACCTATTTTAATATTATATATATAGATAAAGTTGACATTTAAACACAACTCATTTGAACACAACTCACTTGCTCAATTTTAGAGACAAGTTATGATCTATTACTGGCAAAGGAGAGAGGGAGAAGAGTGGCGCATCTTTTGGAGAGGACTTTTTGTATTGGTTTGAGTTATCTCTTGACATTGTATTGGCAATTTATG
>SNQJ01S0033195.1:114364-129136 GCA_010110895.2 Picea sitchensis
AAAGGGCCAAGCAACGGAGTTTTTAAAGCACCAGCGACAGGAACCTCATGATCAGATCCAAGGAAGCATCAAGAGAGAAGTTGGGACAAAAATGAGACCATGGAGGATGTCGCTAAGGAAACTCAGAAAGAGGTGCAAGAGACCGTGAAGGCTAACAGGACGGAGGGGCGCAAACCCCTGCAATCCCAAAACAACAATGATACCCAAGGTGGTACTGGAGGACCCATAAACGCCACTCTATAGGGACCAGATGAAGACGCATGTGCTCATATGAAAATTTATGGGGTTATGGCCCACAGAAAGAACTTTGCACAACTGGATTAAATATCACTAGAAGCCTAATGGAGAAGTGGAGCTCCACCTCGACTCGAAGGGTTTCTTCACATCAGTCTTTATCAACCTGGAGGACAAGGACAGAGTCTTCGAGGGAGGTTCATACTTCCATGCCTCGGGGATACTCTACATGCAACCTTGGAAAGAAAACTTCTTCCCGGAGAAATAAACTTTCAAAAAGGTACCAATCTGGCTGAGATTTTATTCCCTACCCCTAGACTATTGGTTGCCCTCTACCTTTGAGGCAATAGGAAACAAAGTGGGGAAATATGTGAAGACCTCAGAATCCACCCTAAAAGGAAGATACACATCATATGCAAGAATTTGCATAGAGATGGACATTTCTAGAGAACTCCCAGAAGCCATAAATCTGGAATTCAAGGATGAGGAATGGATCCAAAACATAGACTACGAAGAGATCCCCTTTAGATGCAGAAGATGCCATGAACATGGACATTTGATCAGAGAGTTCCCTCTAAACAAAAAGTAGGAAGTGACAAATCCCAAAACTCAACAAGATGAGGAAGGGTTTATAACCCCAAACCCCAGAAATAGAGCTAATAAAAAGAAAAATAAAACCTCGACATGAAATACCCAGGAGACCCAGAACACAATGGAAGGAAGGGACCAAAAAAACAAATGGACAGCAGAAGACAAGGACTCAACAAAATCTCCAGAATTCAAAGACCAAGCAACAAAAAATCCCACCCAACAGCCAAACAATACAACAACTCAGGGGAGTTGTGCAACCCCGATGGATGGAGAAACAAAAGACAACAACACTGTGATGCAATACGCAGAGGGAGATGAAGAAATGACCCCGAGAAAAGTAGGTACAGAAGACCCCGATCTCAGAGACCTGGTGAAAGGGGAAGGAATAGACCTTCCACACATATTAGAACAATGGAAAAGGCAGGGAGTCGACAATGTACCAACAGAGCAACTCGACCACATCCAATACATGTTCCTCCTATGGGAGGAAGCCAAAGCCAGAGGATGAAAATGAACACACGGGGAGATAGGACACCTAGGAGTGAAAGTCAGCAAGGGAAAATCGCAGCTATCACCCAAATAGACGAGGGAAAAAAAGGTAGGAAATCAAATAGCGTAGCACTACAAGAGATGGGAGCGCTACTGATAAACTTGGGTAAGATCAAGAAACTCTTTCCTCACTCTCCCCCACATGTTTAAATGAAGGTTATAACTTGGAATATAAGAGGCCTAAACAACCCAAGAAAACAAAGATTCCTTAGGAATAAACTAAAGCAGGAGCAACCAGATCTCTGTTTTATTCAAGAGATGAAATGTACTATAGACATAATGGAATCAATTAGTAAACAACATTGGCACAAGTACAATATGGTAGCCATCGAAGACCACCAAAGGTTAGGCGACATACTCACGTTGTGGAACCCACAAATCCTAAATTTAATAGTAGCCGAAGCAACCAAGCACACCCTAATGGTGCGCATGAAAATCATAGGAAACACTGAGGAGATTCTCTGCACAAATGTGTATGGGCCCCATGGGCCAGAGGAAAAGAAAGGAATGATCTAATACCTAGAAGATATAAAAGGCCGAGCCACCAACCTCCACTAGATCCTAGCAGGGGACTTCAACATTATCACCTCCCTTGCGGAAAAGAAGGGTGGTATTAGAAGATTGGATCGGGATGCAGAGGAATTTTCAAATTTTATAGACAGAGCGAAGATGGTAGATCTCCAAACTAAGAATGGCCAGTTCACCTAGAATAATAAACGAAGGAACCAGTTTCAGGTAGCTACAAGACTCGATCAATTCCTTATATCAGAGTCAATCATTATGCAGGGGCTAACCTTATATTGCAACATCCTACCCTGGGGTGGATCTAATCACTGGCCAGTGCAACTGGAAGCAGGCTTCCAAACAACACCTAAGAGTAAACCCTTCATATTTGAGAAATTCTGGATTGATCATCCGACTTTCAAGGAAAAAATCAAACAATGGTGGCAGGAGGAGAAACCAGAGCAAGGGACTAGGATGTTCAAACTACACAAGAAACTTAAATACATCAAAAATAAACTCAAGGAATGGAACATGGATATCTTCAGGAATATAAACACAGAGAAAAACGATATCGAAGAAAAAATGAAAAAACTCCAAGAAACTTGCATGAGGGAAGGCTATACGGAGGACCGGAAAAAGGAAGAGCTCCAAATGACCCAAGATTGGGAGGCGTGATGCCAGCAGGAGGAAACACTCTGGCATCAAAAGTATTGCATCTGATGGCTAAAGGAAGGAGAGCGGAACACCAAGTTCTTCCATAGAACAACCATGGCCAGAAGAGCCCATAACAAAATCCTGAAGATCAAGGACCAGGATGGAATTGAGCGCGAGTCACATCAGGAGATCGAAAGCGTTATGGTTAGACACTTCCACAGGATAGCCCAAGAACCACATCAAGACATATCAGAGGCCATTTAGAGGATAACCCAGCATATACCATGCTTGGTTACCGAGGAATGAAACATCTTCCTGAACAAACCTATCGCCACGGAAGAGGTGGACCAAGCTCTCTAGGAAATGCCCAGTGGGAAAGCACCAGGACCAGATGGCTTCACTGTGGAATTATTCAAATTCTGCTGGGAAATTGTCAGACATGACATCTATAAGGTAGTAGAGGACTCTAGAAGGTCTGCCTCCATCCTTAAATCACTAAACGTAACCATGATCCCCCTAATCCTCAAAGAAAATGAAGCCAAAACCCTGGACTGGTATAGACCCATAGCACTTTGTAATGTGATATACAAGATCATCTCCAAAGTCATAGAAAATAGATTGAAACCCCTCCTACCCTCATTGATCTTGCAAGAACAAGCAGGCTTCGTGGAAGGTAGACAAATAATGGACAACATCGTCCAGGCCGATGATATCATTCACACCTTAAAACTTCATAAAAGGGGGGGAATGTTAATACAACTGAACCTAGCAAAAGATTATGACAAAATTAGTTGGAATTATATGATCAAGACCTTGGAAGCCTTTGGTTTTACCCAGCACTGGATTAGTTGGATTGTCAGTTTATTATCCACAACAAGCTACTCACTACTAATCAATGGAGCCCCGGCCAAACCTTTCTGGCCCACGAGAGGGATTAGACAAGGAGATCCATTGTCTCCTTTCCTGTTCATTCTGATGATGGAAGGCCTCATCCGGAGCATAAATAATGCAACAACAACTGGTGATCTAGTTGGATATCGGTGGCCACCCACCTTTTCCAACTAGCTCAAAACAGTGTTCTGGCAATTTTGGCAATTTACTATTTTTAGCAGGTTTTAACTTCCGGGGCCATTTTGAAGGCCCAAATGAAGGTTTTTCGAGATCTAGGTTCTCAATTATAGCTAAAGGCATGATTGAGCCCCCAAAATGAATCTAATCGATGATACATTTCCAACGAGCTATCACACGCCTAAAACGTAGATCGTATGCAAAAGTTACGACCCCGGGAAGTTGATGTACTCACTTACCCAAACGGGGCCCACATGACTTTTGGTGCTTCATCTCCTAGGGTTAGGTTTTTGGATGTCTAGGGTTTTTTGCATTCATTCTTATTGTAAAAATTCCTTCAGAGCCTCATTGTAATCATCTTCTTGCGAATGCGAGTAGCCGTCACATCTCTTCTCAGAGATAAGCTGCCACCATTCTAGTGAGTCTTTCACTCTAAATTTTTACAGTCTTTGTACATTTATTTCATTAATAGAAATCATGTATTACTGTACCTCTGTGTTTATGGTTTCATCTCTGATATATTTCTGTTATATTATTGAATATCTGTGATATCTCTGTGCATTTATTTATTATATCTTCGATCTCATTTCATGTCGAAAATAATCTGGATCAACTAGGGAAATAACATGGCTCACACCTTTCGAAAATTTCCCTACTTCAAATCACCAATAGTTTTTGAATGATACACTACTCCACAGCATACCCACGGTCAAGGACGCCAAATCCTACAAATGAATCCTATAAGATTTTCGGGAAGCCTCGAGTGTCGAGATCAACCACTCCAAGTCAATGATCTTTTTCTTTAATACCAATCCAGCTATCCAAAGGAATTTGACCAACATTCTAGGCTTTGAATGAAAAAAACTTCCAACCAAGTATTTGGGGGTTCCTTTGACAGACAAAGTTTATAATTTTTCAACTTGGGAAGGAGTAATAAATAGGTTACAAGAGCAGGTAAAAAATTGGACGTATAGATCCCTTAACCTAGCCGGCAGACTGATCCTAACCAAGACTGTTTTACAAGCCATCCCAACCTTTATGATGTCAGTATTCCCCACTCCACAGGGGATCCTACAGAAAATCAGAGCCATCCAGAGGGACTTCTTGTGGCGAGGTGCGGAAACAAAGAAAAAATGGACCCTGGTGGCCTGGGAGAAAGTCTGCAGGCCAAAAAGCAAAGGAGGCTTGGAGCTACAATATCCACAAACAACCAACAATGCATATGGGGCGAAACTCTGGTGGCAATGGGTCAAAGAAACTACAACACCTTGGGTAAACCTATGGAATGAAAAGTACGCACCAGACACCTGCGACGAGGACAGAATCCACTTTGGAGGAACCAGGGAAGGCTCAACCATTTGGAACCTAGCCTGGTGCAACAAAGCATGGATTCAGACACACAACTTTTGGGAAATCAGGAATTGTAGAACAACTGGATTATGGGAGGACGCTTGGCAGTAGGAACCAAAGATGGAAAACCAGGACGGAGGGATACTCCAACAAGACCTCATCACACAAGGAAAAATCAACGTCTATCAATACTGGCAGCAGGGAACGGACCGCAAAAAATGGAAAATATGGGTCAAGATTAATCCTCGAAACAATGAGATACCCGCAACAACAATAAAAGAGGTAGAGGAGGAACTGGGCAGATGGAAAATAATAGTCACAGAAGGAGAGGACCGGTTGAGGTGGGGCAAAAATGACGGAGTGGAATTCAACCTAAAATAAGTCCAGCACTATATGATGAACCCATACCAAGATGACCTGGTGCAACACTGGGATAAGCTCTGGAACAACCCCCAATGGCCAAAGATTAAGATCTTCCAGTGGCTAATATTACACAACCGCATCCTAACTTGGGATAACCTAAGGAAAAGAGGTTTCATCGGTCCATCAAGATTTCATCTTTGTCAAACTCAGGAAGAAACAACCAACCATCTCCTTGACGATTGTGCTTACACTGCGGAACTGTGGGACTGGGCAGCAAGTATCTTTCGTTAGTCTGACAGGATCCGTGGTAACATTACCACAACAATCAAGCTCTGGAGAGAAAACTATAGCAACCAAGAAGAGGTGAACCTCTGCTGGACCCTCACCCCAGGAATGATCATATGGTCGATATGGAAGGAAAGGAACTGACGCATTTTCAGAAACCAAAGCTGGCTAGAAGGGAAGATCAAGGAAACAATAACCTCCATGATACATGAGACGGTGATGAGCCACAACTGCCAGGAGGGTAGAGTGCAACCCATGGATCAGGACTCCATAGTCCTAGAGGCTTTCCAACTAATAGGTGGGCACAAACCCAATCCAAACAAACAGCAGCCGCAACTCCAGTTAGGCGAGCACAACTGGAAACCGCCACCTTCAGGCTCCCTCAAGTTGAATTTTGATGGGGTAGAGAAAGGCAACCCAGGAAGAACAGGTTTGGGAGGAGTAACCAGGGATAGTAAAGGGAACATCATATGACTATACGCGGGAAGCCTGGGTAACTCAACCAATAACGTCGCAGAATTCGTAGCCCTGGAGACAAGCCTGGAGATTCTCAACTGGGAGTGGATGGCGAACACCATAGTGGAATAAGACTCCACGCTAGTCATCAACACAGTGAGAAAACTCCAAAACGGTACCAGAATAGGTAAAATCCAGAGGCACTGGCGATTGGCCTACCTATTGAAAAAAATCCAGGAGCACTTGTGGACAGGGATCACTTTGGAGTTGCGTTGGGTGAGAAGGTCAACAAATGGACTGGCAGACATAATAGCAAACGAGGGGGTCGAGAACGAAGGTCTAGAACTGGACACAATCTGGCACAACATCCTGCAAGGTCAATTCCAGGCATATTGCACCCAACTTACAGTAAAAGACTGGGACAACAAGAGTAGTACGAAATATCGTGGCAAGAATGGAGACGTAGCAGACACTGAAGGAAACGTAGGTCCCAGACAAGATCTGATGGGCCACCAATCGAATAAGGTTATAAATGCAAACACAGATCACACATCAGGCGAATGTACGACACCACGGTCCCGTCACTAAAAAGAAGTACAGAAGTTTCCCATTGGAAAGCAGAAGAGATAACTCACAGGCCACAAAGGATGAAGGATGATAGGTCACACCAGGGCCAAGTAGGATAACACCTCACCTAAGTATCGAGATGGGACGGGGAAAGGGATTACATACAATGAGTAGGGAAAAGCATTGGCACAGGGATAACGACAAGGTCATCAAGCGCACACGCTCTGGAACAGAGGATATTGACGGGCAGTACCACCTTGAAGAGCAGGCCATTATTGCAAGGACGGGACCACAGCTGGGTTGGCTCCATAAAGGCAGGGACACCAAAACTTACCACAAAATGAGGCATCATAATTACAGTGGCCACCTTACTTACCAGAAGGAGGTGAAGCGGAATAGGGAGAGAACTTAACATAAGAACCACCACCTGCAAGTGAAGATGGTACACATGAATAAAACCAATAGCAAGAGAGGATCCTAGGGGAAGGAACCTCCACAGAGCACCTAGCGGATGACAAGAATCAAACAGGCGGCCAGGGAATCAAAGAGCACCTTCCTCATGAAGATAGACACCAAGGGGAAGAAGATCATTAAAATATGGGAGTGAGAAATCAACAACGCCTGCATGGGAAAATCCTAGTCAACACTAGCCCAGGAAGCAGGGGGGATACGAGATCCTGGAGCCACACAACTGAGGTTAACCCTCTACCACATGATCGTGGAGGAAGCTTGGAGAACCAAAATGTTGATAGGAAAGATGTGTGCGGACCGAGGGGAGACCAACAGGACAGAAACCAAAGAGTAGAAGAAAGAGCACACAAGAATTCTCAACCGCCTCAGTAACCTAGAGGCGGGGGTAAAAAGGCTGGTGGAGGACCAGAAAAGACAACAGGAGAAACTGGTAAGGATGGCAGGGAAATTTCATCTCTATCTATGCTACATCCACCATATAGATATCACTCCAGCCGACAGAAATGGAACCCTGTCATGCATCAAAAAGCTACGTCTGGTGGAATAGAGGGAGGAGGACACGACACATTAGGAAGGGGATGAAGAGCACCCCATCAACCTAGACTAGCACAGGACCCGCCCAGATCATGTCTCTCAGAGTAGGAGCTAATCCCCCTATGTTTAGACTTTTTTGTTTCTTTTGATGATGTTTTTAGACTGGATTATGGTAGCCTGGGTTGGTTTCTCGTGGTGGCGACCCAGGACCTTTTGTTTATTCTCAGATACTGCATTTTAGGGACCCCGGATATGGTTTCCATTCAGGCAGATCCTGGGAGCCCATGCATCGGTTTTGTACTATAACCTTATAACGCAATATAGATTCACACACTCATTTACAAAAAAAAAAAAAAAAAACCATCTTAACAGTGGGTGCCCTTTTGTAATAAACAAAGAATTCCTTAGGTGAAAAATATTTGGGAGTGCTTAAGTTCAATAGATAAATTGAAAACATGTTCTTTAGTAGGTTCCTACTGAGAAAAGAAAAAAGAAGAAAAAAATTCAAAGATTGCCATAGAATCCTAGTTGTTATACGAGACTGTAAGATTTATCATGCTAGAAATTCTATTTAATTGTATTTGTTGTAGAATGCTAGTTGTCCCATGATATCATCATATTCATAACACTAGTGATTCACATTCTTAAATGTTGACATATTTACATAATGTTGTAGAGTCCTCAATATTTACGATACTCTACAATTCCTTTAGTGTTATCTAGCTTTCTTCTACATAGGTAAAAATACAGGGCTTATGGCCTACTCAACAATCAAGATTCCATTCTATTGCAGAATTAAGAATACAATGAAGCGATTCTCAACATGTGCAAAAATGACAAGCACATTTTCATTCTAGTTTCTTTATCTAATTGGAGTATATCTACCCATTTTCTTAGAAAATTTCCAAATCAGTTATTTTTCAAGCATAAATTGGATAAATTGTTATGGATATATATATATTTGATATTATCCCCAACCATTAAATACTTCCATCAACCTATTCCACCCTTTCTAAATCTAATATTGTACTTATCGATTGAGGATGTTCTCAACTTTAGTTTGCAAGGGATGCAAATATACCATCTCATCAGTGGTAGTTTCATGCTTATGACATTAAGTTTATATGTTTTCAAGAATCAACATAATCTCCAAAAAACAAGGTTGTAGAATAATTCAAAAGAAAAGAATAATTCAAAAGAAAATATCACAAAGAAAAATCTTCAAAGGAGAAGGTTTAGGAAAGAGGTTGAAAACAATGTTGTGGAGTGTTGAATACAGTGAAAACAATATTGAAGACAATGAAAACAATCTTGTAAAGTGTTGAAAACATTGAAAGTAATGTTGTAGAGTGTTAGAAACGCTGAAAATAATGTTGTAGAGTGTTGGAAATGATGAAAACAATGCTAAAATAATGTTGTAGAGTGATAGAAACACATGAAATAATGTTTTATAATGTTGGAAATGATGAAAACAATTTTTTAATAATGTTGTTGAGTGTTGGAAACAAGGAAAACCATGTTGTGGAATGATGAAATCAATGGTGCAATGTTCTGCAAATAGTTGTTGTAGAGGTCATGTAGTACAAACATTGTTGTAGAATTTACATCTTATAGAAAATGTTGTGGAGTTGAAATATACAAAAATGAAAAGGTTGAATTACTACGAAGTAAAGGACTTTTACCAAATTAAATTGGGAAAATAAATTGGCCCCACTGATGCCTCAAAGAAAACCAAATGGGATAATAAAAATGATGAAGCATGTGGATTAATCAGGATGTCCATTTCTAGGGATTTATAGATTCACCTTCAAGGAATTGATGACACAGATGAAGCTTGTAAGTTGGAAAATGTATTTAGTAAACACAATGAGATCTGAGCCCGGTATCTTGAAAACTAATTAATTTATTTAAACCCCAATTATTTCTCTTGCATTGAAGATCATTTATATAAGTTCAAAACACTCAAACTTTTACTTGAAGACTGTAAAATAGAAATGAAGGATGACCGATGTATAGATGTTATTATTACAAAGCTTGGTAGTGCATATTATGTTTTTGTATCTACTTTTCACTTCTCCAAAGAAGCTCTAGAGGCTACTTACAAACCACTCTCTCTTGAATCTTTTTGTGATTCTTTGGTTAAAGAACGAGATAATCTCTTACATTTTGGAGTGATTAGCACTAGAGGTACATCTAACAAATCCTTTGTGGCCCAACAGAAGGATAAATCCAAGCATCCAAATAAGCAATATAATTGCAACAAGAAGAAAAACAAGGATCCCAAACCTTCTCAATCAACTTCAATTCTCAATGGTGATAAAGGAATAAAATAAAAAAGTAATAAGATTGAGAGACATTGCAATTTTTGTGGGAAACATGGACATCTAGAGTCTAAATGTTTTTAAAAGATGGACGTCTCACAAGAAACAATGAAGAATCACAACATCGATCTTGATTCTTCTTTTTCCAACTATTCTTCTCATGGATATGCACTTTTTGCTTCTTGTTTTTCCTTCAATGAAACATCTACTTCTTCTTCTAATTATCGACTTACTAATTCTAGAGCATCTTATCATATGGTTAAGGATTAGATCAATCCTTTTGTAGCATCCCTAGTTCTAATCCTTGTGAATTATAATGTAATTGTATAAATGTGAATTAGGTTGGTGAGATAATGTGTTTGGGCAAAGATCACGTATTGATTTAATGTGGTCGTGGGGCGAATTTCATATTATGAACATTGAAATATTTAATAAAAATAATAATTGTTCGCTGCAATAAGAAAGCGATGAAGAATGATGGGGGGCTATGATTCCATAAGAGAGAGAGGGGTCTTGTTGGGTATGTGTTATATTATTTGTATGAGTAGTAGTGTTTTTGTTTCACCAGGCACGCAGAGGGGTTTGAGGGGGGAGAAAACCCCCCGTGCGGGGGTTCGAGGGCAACGCCCCCAAGAATTTTTTTCCTCGGGAAACGTGTCGCATTTTTGGGCGATTTTTTGGCACATGGTTTTTGCCGATGGTTTTCTATTTTCAGTTAAGGAATTAGGGTTGTTGACTAATCCATGTCATTGGGTTAGGGTTTTGGATGTCGTTGGATCCTATATGTATATTATATTGTAAAAAATGTAACACTATGAATGAATATAGAATATGTTGGTTTTCCCGGTTTGGGTTTCTAGGGGAAAAATCTCTATGTAATGTTTGTATTTTCCATTGTATCTTTTCTGTTCTTTTACTGAAAATATGTTTGTAGTAAATATTGTACAAGGTTAAAATCTACATTTGGTATCATAGCTTTGTTGGCTTCAGGGGGATGCCTTTGTGGTCAAGGGTTTGGCTCATGACTATGATAAGCCTTGTTACAGTGGGATATCTGTGGTATTGATTTTTCAGGTGAAAAGAAATGGCAAGCAATTTGAAGATGGAGATTGATAAGTTTAATGGGAAAAGTTTTGAGTTGTGGAAGCTCAATATGGAAGATTTGTTGGTGGATAGAGATCATTGGATCGTGGTAGATCCAAGTACTGCACCTACAGGAACTTCAGAAAATGACTGGAAAAAGTTGGATCATAAGGCAAAGAGCACAATCCGACTGTGTCTCTCAAATTCAGTATTATTGAATGTGTCAGAGGAATCTACAACAAAGGATTTATGGGATAAGTTCAGGAAGTTGAATCAGTCTAAGTCCCTAGTAAATAAACTATTCCTGAGAAAGAAGTTGTATAACTTGAGGATGAGAGATGGAGACTCAGTGGCAGAAAATTTGAACACCTTCAATACTGTGGTAAGTCAGTTAGTATCTGTTGAGATTAAAATTTCAGATGAATATAAATGTATCAGTTTAATGTGTTCTTTACCAAACTCATGGGATAGTCTGGTTGTGGCCATAGGTAGTAACAAAACTTCCTTGAAGTTTGATGAATTGGTCTCATCCTTGTTTTCGGAGGAGATGAGACGGAAGAATATGGAAGGACAAAGCACAGACACATTATTTGTAAGAGGACATTCCCTGGAAAGAAATAGATCTAAGTTCTCAAGTGGGAGATCTAAGTCTAAGGGTAGATCTAAATCTCCCAGAAAGTTTGTAAAGGTATGTTGGAGATGTGGAAAAGAAGGGCACTAAAAGAAGCAGTGTAGATCCAAAGTTGAGAAAAACAAGGGATCTGAAGAATCTTCGTCTACATAAGAAAATACCTCCAAGGAAGGAGGGGATGTGTACTTGGCTTCTTCAAGAACACATGTAGATCATGAGGAATGGTTGGTTGAATTAGGTGCATCCTTTCATATGACTCCCCACAGGGAGTGGTTCTATGAATATGAAAGGTATGATGGGGGTAATGTTTTCCTAGGTGATGACTCGACAACCAGAATCATGGATGGAAGTATTAGAACATTGTCTGGTGTTCTACACATCCCAGGTTTGGCCAGAGATTTAATTTATGTAAGAAAAATGGATGATGCAGGGGTAAAAACAATATTTGAAAAGGAAACCTACAAGATGGTTCGAGGAGCAATGGTGTTGTTGAAGGGAGTTCGGTTTGGAACTCTGTATAATTTGCAAGGAAGCACTATTAGTGATGGGTTTAATAGTTCCATTGTTCCCAATATTGGAGTTGAAGAAGAAAGAACTCATATAGTATCTGGAGAAAAGGTTATGTTGTGGCATCAAAGACTGGGGCATATAGAAGAGAATGGTCTTCGACTACTACACGGTAAAGGTATGGTTGAAGGTATGTCTAACTGCTCTCTAAATTTTCATTTTCGTGAACATTGTGTATATGGAAAGCAGAATTGGGTAAGATTCCCTTCTGGTGCAATGAAGGCAGAAGGAATTTTACAGCTAGTTCACAGTGATGTTTTTGGACCTATATCGGTCCCAACATTGGGAAAATCTATGTACTGTGTCTCATTTATAGATGACTTCTCGAGGAATACTTGGATATATTTCCTCAGGAATAAATCTGAAGTATTTGACAGGTTTAAAGAGTTTAAGGCTCTTCTTGAGAATCAAATAGAGAAAAGAATTAAGGTGTTGAGGACAGATAATGGTGGAGAAGTGTGGTATCGCAAGGCAAAAGACTACTCCATATACACCTCAGTATAATGGAGTTGTAGAAAGGATGAACAGGACATTGATGGAAAAAGCAAGGTGCATGCTCAGTGGTGTCAGGTTAGGACAAGAATTATGGGCAGAGGCAGTGGGTACTGCATCTTACCTGGTCAACAGATCACCCTCATCAATGATGGATGACAAGACTCCACAAGAGGTATGGACTGGTAAGAAACCTTCTCTCACACATCTCAAGGTATTTGGTTGTGATGCATATGTTCATGTTCCAAAGGAAAACATGAGTGAGCTAGATAAGAAGGTTGAAAAGTGTATCTTTATTGGATAAAAAGATGGTCTCAAAGGTTATAAGATTTGGAACCCAGAAACTAAGAAGGCAGTGTATAGCTGAGATGTGGTATTTAGATAAATGAAGGATGTTGTTAAACAGGAAGTCCTACCAAGTAAGGAAGAACTAGAGAAAATAGAGTTTTCTTTAAAGGATGATGAGTCAGACTCTACAGAAGAACAAGAATCAGAAGAAGAAGATCCTCATACTCTAGTATTGAGGAGATCGGTTTGAGAGAGAAGGATACCGGAAAGGTATACTCCATCTGATTTCTGTTCAATTTTTTCTTTGTCTATTTCTTATGATGATCCTAGAACTATTAGGGAGCCAGTGGATTCAGAGGATGGAAATCTCTGGAAAAGGGCCATGGACGAAGAAATGACATATTTGGATAAGAATGAGGCTTGGGATCTAGTGAAGTTTTCAACTGGAAGAAATCCCATTGGCAGCAAATGGGTATTTAAAAAGAAGCTGAATGCAGAAGGAAAAGTGGATAAATACAAATCTCGATTACTAGCAAAGGGTTATTCCCTGGTTGAGGGAATTGATTTTGGTGATATTTTTTCTCTAGTTTCCAAGTTAACCTCTATAATATTTATGTTATCTGTTGTTGTTGCATTTGATTTTGAGGTAGAATAGAGAAATGTGAAGACAACATTCCTACATGGGAATCTGGAAGATCAAATCTATATGAAAGAACTAGAAGGTTATGATGTGAAGGGAAAGGAGTTGGTATGCAAGCTGAAAAAGTCCTTGTATGGTTTAAAATGATCACCAAGGATGTGGTATCAAAATTTTGATACTTATGTGCTGGGACTTGGCTTCACAAGAATCAAAGAGGATAATCGTGTGTATGTTAAATTAATTGGTGATCATTTGATTTGTTTGGTCTTGTATGTGGATGGCATGTTGTAGATAGGAAACAACAAGGAGATTATCCAAGATGTGAAAACTCAGTTTTCCTCTAAATTTGACAGGAAGGATATCGATGCTTAAAATTTCATTTAGGGAATGGAAATTAAAAGATACTGGACACAGAGGAAACTCTAGTTAAATCAAAGAAAATATGTTGAGATAATATTGCAGAGGTTTAATATGAAGGAATGTAAACTGGTCAAGTTTCCTATTCCTGTTGGTGTAAATTTATCTGCAAATCAGTGTCCCAAGACACAGGAAGAGGAGGAGGACATGTCTCATGTTCCATATGTGAGTGCATTTGGCAGTTTGATGTATGTTGTTATAACCTAGGTCTGCACCCTTTCACTTTTCCCTCCTTTACCCTTTACATCCATCAATTTGAGTTTTGTGGTTGCTTGCTCATCTCATTCTCCATAGTTTAATGGTTGAGTGTCATGGCCCTTGCGCATTTGGTTTTCGTTGCTTATTTGTACCATTTGTTTTCTTTCCTGAAAAGGATCACATGGTCTAGTTGGAGTTTCAAATACTTGTCATCATTTTTCCACTAATGGAGATATGCAGGTCCACCGATCCTTTGTGTGTGTACCTGAGATATCTAGGTTCAACAAATCCATAAAATCTCAGTAAACTTGCATAGAGAAAGGCAATGAATCGGATCAGTCCTTGTCGAACTTGAAATGCAAGCAAACAACAGGTTGACATGATCGACGACAAGGATTTAGCCTTCGAGCTAGATCGATAGTTCTCATGCGATCGAGATTTCATATATGGAGAAAGGATGTTTTGTCGCAGAGTGACTAACTATTGCGCTGATCTCCATCGACGACAGC
>SNQJ01S0033196.1:0-26505 GCA_010110895.2 Picea sitchensis
TTTGTGCCCTGCTTGGTTACTATTCTGACCAATGGGTAGATGAGCCCATCCTGGGTTTTCTGTCCATCTTCTCAAACGATGAAAATCCCACAACGCAATTCGACTACAACACCTTCTTGGCCAATAATATTCATGAACAATTCGTGAATTTTGGCACAGAGGGTATGTTCAGATATTCTTCCATACTGGCGTACATGTTTGTTTACTTCCAAGCCGACAAATTCAGTTTCTCCATGCAGAAGATGGATGCAGACGGACGGCCCCAGCCAGTCACAGCATGGACTTCTCTTCTGAAACGTAACTCTGCTGAATACGAATTCAAAGCTTTCATTGATCAGTTTTACCACCCAGTGGTAAGCATGTTGAGTGGCATACCTGAGCCACGAATTAATGAAGAGGTCCAGAGAATTCTACATCTCTCGGACAATGCAAAGACAGGAGACTGGTTCCTGTATCAGAATCACACTGAGATAAGAGTTTTTGGGTGCGAATTGGCACCTTACAAGCTACCTCGATATGTGTCGGTAAGGATTTTTGCATTAGAATATATTAGGCAAATAATGAATTCAGATGACATTCATTTTGTTTCCCTGGAGAAGAAGCAACAATTGAGAATCAAGGGGCAGATTGGTTCTTTCATCTGCAATAGTCGAGGCGCAGGGGAAGAAGAAGATAGAATGTTGAAAGAGATGAAATTCTTTACGAGTTTCACCTGGCACTATGATCCATGCGGGATCATTTCGGAAATGAGGGTGAACAATAAGAGTGTCTCGTATGCTCATGAGCCCAAGCCAGAGATCGAGAAATTTGCAAATCAGACAGTATGGGTGCCTGACACCTTAGTCGAGATAGAGCAGCAGGTTGAAGTGGAACAACAGGTTCCCTCGATGAGTGTGCCACCCACTACCACACCTCAGGTCCCCAAGGAGAAGAGGCCCCGACAGGAGTCGTCTCCTCCTGTAACAGAGGTGTCATCAGAGGAATTCCAGATGCACACCAAGAGGCCAAAGACAGTTTCAACGCCTGGCGCGACAATAGAACAAGAAGTCCCGACTACCACAGTAATTACCACATGGGTCAAGCCAGTCACTCTACCTTTCGGGTCAAGCCAACTTAAAGCAATCACAATAGCAATACCGAATAATTCCACAGATTCTCCCATGGATACTCCACCAAGCAAAATTGGGCCCAAGTTGGGCATTTTCGAGAAATATGAATTGATCAAGAAGAAGAACCAGACCCTCACTAGCAGCACTTATGCCCAGTTTCGGAAGCAGTCTTCCAAAACTCAGCATAGGCTTCTTTCATCATTTGACACATAAAAGGGTAGGATGCATATGTATTATCTACAAGCACAGGTACCGGATCCCAAGGTGATCTCAGATTACAAAAGGGCCACTTTCGAGTTCCAGGCGAAGGACGTGCATCCGACAGATCAGATGGATCTGCACAAACAAACTGGGGAGATGGTTTTTCACACATTGGCACATGCTACAGCTTCTACAGCAAAATTTCAGGTATCATTGAACAACGCTCAAACACAGCTCAAGCTGGAGAAAATATCATCTTTCGCAAAAGACAACAGAATCAAGACGTTGGAGGAGCTAGTCCTCAAGATCGGTTACGACCCTGCGAATGTCAAGGCGACTGAAGAGATGATAAAAAGGAAAAATGTTGACATCGCGTCCTTAAGAAAATATCTAAAACTCCCGCCCACAGAGGACTCACAGGCCAAGGAGATAGCAGAAAAGGAAGGTGAAAAGGATGAGATGTTAAAGTTACTCATGGATCAGAACGATTTGCTAAAAGAGATGGAGGCTGAGATGGAGAGACTGCTAAAGGAGAAAGAGCAGACGAAGCCAATGGAAGGCATTCCATTTAGTGTTATCCCAATTGCAGGATTGAGCACAGCAACAGTGACAACCATTCCATCTGCAACACCAGTGCCACTACCAAAAGGAACAACAGACCTTGCCAAGTCCATGGAGAGGATGAACCTGCAAGAGATAGAAATCAACAGGCTTAAGAAAGAAGTGGAGAACCTCCAAGATCTCAAGAGTTCTTTCCAGGCAAGCCTATCCAAAGAAAAGCAGATGAATGAGCATATCAGGAAGGAGTTACAGCAGCTCCAAAAGCAGACAATGGCAGGTAAGACTTTGGCTGAGGTCAAAGAGATTGTATGGACAGATATTTCCAAGTCCATAAATGAAATCTGGCCAATGATTCAGATCATGTTTGAACAAAATGAGTTGCTCCAGAGAAGCAAGCAAGTTGTTGAGAAAATCAGGGTGGAGCTGGGAGACATGCCAGCACAAGCAAATGAGATCATCAGGTTCCTGAATTCCAAGACCAGAGAGGAACTTGAAGAATTAAAAATCGAGGATAGAACGGATACTATACTTGAAGTAAAAAGGGTCTTAACCAAGAGAATTCTAATGTTGCAGCTCGAGGAAAAGATTCAAGTCATGGATCAAGGAGTACAGAAGTTCTTCAATAAGATAGATGCTCTCCAAAAGAAAGGCCTGCCTGGTCTGAAGGTCATTAATGACAAACTAATGATACTCCCTGACTACAAGAAGAGATTGGCTTAAGTGTCTAAGGACAATTCCAAGTTTGCAAGGATACAGGGAAGCATCATAGGCAAAGCATTCATGGATGCCCTGCAGTTGGATATTAGTATCCAACATGAGATTAAACACATATTCATCATCAAGCCTACATTTGCTAAATATACAGACATGGATGAAGTGTATCGGAGATTACTTAAAGTCACAGTGCCAGGTCATCTCAGATGGGAAGAGCTGTGTGATCTACTAGATTAGCAGATGAGCTGTCACRTCCAGTCACCTGTCCAGTCAGAAGARGTTGCGAAAGCACCTCGCCAACGRCCTACCCCAGAAATTCCGCATGCAGTTGTACTGAGTCATCAAACAGTTTTTGATTAGTTAAAGTAGTTAGACTAAAAATAGAATGAGCATGTCCTGATCAGTTATGACAGGAACGTTTGTAATTTGAATTATAAATACTTCAACTCTCGAAGTATTGGGGATTTTTGATTCGCACACCCTATTGCTATCAAACAATATTATTTTTTAGGAGATCCGCCATTAATAAAGAAGAGGCATTTTTATAGGATTCTTGCGTATGTTCACTGGTGATGTTGATTTTCTAAGTTAAATGTTTTTCTTTCTCTGTAATCATTTTTTTTTCTGGGACTAATCTTTATGAATAGCGTAAAGTTGCAGGATTTATCTTGGATACCCTGTTTCCGATTCTAAGGATTTTAATGTTTATCTTCTAATACCTTCAATTAAGAAATTCTTAAATGCTTGTTAGTTGAAGTTATTTTTCTTATCTTTTCCTCTGTCCATCATTTTAATTACTAAAGATCCAATGAGTGTATTATCTCGCCCTGTGAAGGTCTTCTTTGGCGTTTCTGGTTGTATCTCGTATCTAATTAAACACAGACCCCATAGCCCAATGGATGTGTAGACCGTCTCAACCAATTTTAAAAACTCCTTGACAACAAAACCAACAGTTCATTTACCTAGCCTAATATCTGAAATTAAAAACAAAGCTAAATCATATAGAGAGATCTGTCTCTGAAGCTGGAAGGGCTAGATCCCAGCTTTAAAAGCGGTTGGTTAAGGTTACCTTTGTAGATTTTTTCTTTTCAACCTCTAGGAAATTTACCAAGTGATAACACATCTAATCACCAAGATCCTATTGTATGTTCCCCAACAAGTTGTTGAAGACCTCTGGGTAGCGAATTCATACAATCACATTACACTCCTACCCAAGTTTTGAAGAACTTGAAGTTGTTGCTCGATCTCTGAAGGCCTCATATCTAGCCATCGGGCGTCATTTGGATTCTTAAAGATGGATATTATACATGTATACCTTTGATTTTGAGATGTAGATCCGTTGTGTATTGCTCGCTGCTACACTTTATATAGTTATATGACATGGATCTGCAGTGTATTTTATTTTCATCCATTATTTATTTCATCTCGAGCATGGGTATGCCCGCCTTGGTGAGACAATTGTTGTTTTTGCAGATGGCACCTCCCAAACTCTAGTCCTGGGCTCACTCGCTTCGTATGTTGGTGAATATTTTGTAATGTATTTCAGCCATCAGATTCTCTTTTGACCTCACACATTAGGGGGCATCTGTTATAACCCTAAATTGCACCATACATGCATACTTGGAATTTGGCCCTCTTACTTGCTATTTTTTCCAAGCCATCACTGAGCAGCTCTTCTTAAAAAAAACCTATTTTTTAATATGTATGTGCCCTGCACCACTAATTCCTGCATACACACACTTGTTGCACCACTACAACTCACGTGCATATGCTAGTTGCACCATTACAACCCGTGTATACCCACAAAAGTTGTAAGGAATTCATTGAGATTACGGTCTATTGGGTAGTTTTCCAACTGTCCCACCACCTATAGCCCATCACCCAACTGAATAACCATCCTTTTGTAATATAAAAACAGGTGTTGGGGTCTCATTCCAAACATAAGTATAATAATAGTGAAACTTTGCCCGTTTCACATCCCCTCCTTGCCCCAAGAATTGCAGCCACCTTGTGAGATTTGCATCAGAATTTCCCATTCTAGCCCTTTTTCCTCCATCATAAGCCTATGTCATTTCCTTAGAATAAGTGTGAGAGGAGAAAGATATGTGGAAGCGCGGTTGGATCTTGGTGAAGAGGAGCTCGGACCAGGTTCGCGGAGCAATCGTTGATATCATTGTAAGTAAACATTGTGATATCAATAAAAGGAATACTTTTTCTGTCCCGAAATATGATGTGTCAAATATCTATGTTTGGTTTACATTTTATACTGACATCTAACCCATGATTCATATATGACATGCATGTTTGTAGTTTCTTGTTTCTTTGTTTTTGAATGTAGGCCAGCCTTGGGAGGAGGCTTGTAGTCAATGGAGAAATCGAACGCGAAAGGATAGACATCGGACGTGGAGTTAAAGGTAGAGTTATCAGATCTTTTCACTTTGTATTTCATGCATGAATATGGGGTATATTTAGGGTAGTTATAAAAAGTAGGAGACTTTTAGACGATTATATATACTTACATGTTGAACCCTAGTGTAGTTCATAGGGGGGTTTATCCGCTATAGAAATGAGTAAGGAGTACCATTCCTACAATGACCAATCTAGGGAGATTGGGAATAAAGGTGCTCATAGTTAGCACATTGCATGGAATGCATTGAGAAAATGCATGTTTTCTTAAGAGGGAAGACAATGGATTTTCCATTAAGGGAGGACATTCCAATACTCCACTTAAATTGTGTAGTTGTTAAAGAAAATAAAATTTGGGTGGCCATGAGTGTTGGCACCCTGGTTAGTAATGAAGAAAAAATGCTTGGGTACATTCAAGAGAAACTTTTAGTTTCATATGTGTTGATTTGGGATCATGATTAGCATGTAGAAGGAAGCACAATCCTGCTGCAATAATGAATGAGAATGAATAAGACATATGGTGAATAGGTTGGTTAAGCTCCAACACACCATGGAAAAGTGCTTGTCATAAAGTGTGGCAAACTTGAAATCAATGCAAGGGTGCATTGGTTATGAATGTGGCCATGAATATTGGCACATTGATTAAATTCATTTGATATTTGAATTACATTTGGAAACTTTAGTATGTTGAAAGGATGCATACATAAATAATGATATTTCCTTTTTCTTTTTAACCTTGAATAGATGAAAATGTCTTGGACTGTCAGTATGCATATTTTTGAAAATATAAAGTGCATGAAAACTAACAATTTGTTTGCCTGAGGAATGTTAAAATTGCAGAAAGAAAAGGGTCTTGGATATGAAAGTGTTGTAAGACCATAAGGAAGACCAATTTCCTATTGAGAAAAACTGTAAGGATTGGTATTTCCTTTTTGAGGAAATGAATTTGATTGTTAGTATGCACATTTCCGAAGTTTTTTGTGAGCCATTGCAAGAGTGCAATGAAAATATAATGTGCATGAAAACTAACAATTTGTTTGGCTGAGGAATGTTGAAATTGCAAGAAGAAAGGGTCTTGGATATGGAAATGTTGTAAGCCATAAGGAAGACCAATTTACTATTGATCCAGACTGCTATGGGAAGAAAAATCCCATACTCGTGAATCTTGTTCCTACGTGGAAGAAATCTGAAAAATAAAAATGTGGAATTTGGAAATCTGTAGGTGACAAATTTGAAAGAAATTATAAATTGGAATTGATGATAATATATCATAATTTTTTTATACCTTTGATACAAGTGAGACGAAAATCTCTGTCTATGGAGGATATATGAAGGATATCAAAGTTGGAAAGCATGAAAAAGGATATTGTTTAGACATGAGAACCCTATGGTATGCCATGATCGCCCTAGAATATGTTGTGTTGTGGTAACACGAGACGGAGGGACTCCTTGGCAGAGAAGGTCAGAGGGACACCTCAACTGTAAGGCTCAATGAAGTCTCTAGAACTCTTCTTATGTGAGAAATCATTGGCAAGGAAAGATGGATCACCCGAGGGACTGTATAGCAAAGAAGGGGATGCATGAGCCTGGTCCTGTAGGGTGAGTGACCGCAAGAAGGAGGAGAATTTGATCATTCTTATAAACCATTGATTGGGATCATGCACACAATGGGTGTCAAAGAAAAATAGTGAGCTACATTAAAGAGGCATCCATATAGATACAGATCCATGAACTGCATAGATAAGTATTCTGTTGGATTATGAAAAAAAATTCCTCTTGAATTTTGAACAACAGTAAGATGTTTTCGCATGAAATTGTGATTAATCATGCTTGTTGTCCAAAATTATTGAAGGAAGGTGACGAAGGCCAGGGGTTTGTAAAGGACATGACCAAGAAAGAGGATCAATATTTATAAAACAGCTGAATCACAAAGGCATGATAGGTATTACTAAGAAAGAACACTTAGGACATTGTTCCTTTGAAGGCGGAGGGGATTGTAATCCTTGTTTCCCCAAGCTTGTAATTAATCATTACTTATGATTACCATGCTATGGAATGTGAGCAATGTAAAATTATTATGGTTTATATTGCCAAAAACCGATTATGGGGGTGAAGCCTTGAAGTACTGGACATTATATCACTAGAGGAAAGAGTGAGGAAACTTGTAGAGAGGGTTCATCATGACAAGATGACCTAATCCTCTTTGTTGAAATATTTGATCTAGAATAATAAGCCTCATCCTGATCCCAAGGAAAAATAAATTTATGAGAAATGATTGGTGGTTGAACAATAAACAACCCCAATGAATGGAAGCATGGAGGGTCTGGATGAGGAGACAGAAAACTGTCAGCCCAAAGTACCACACAGTGCAGTTTCCTGCAGGCCAATATTGACCCGAGTTCCTTCTAACAAAAGGAATAGGATGGGTCCAAAACCTTATTTGGGAGGAAAAAGGCATGCAATAATACACATGAAGGTAGAATATAAGGACACCATTCCCATAGAGGGGCGTACAACCTGGATATGCTAAGAGAAGAAAAACACTAGAGAAAGAGGAGAGCACCTAAGGCTCTCCAGTTCAGAAGAATAACTGAAAGAAGAATCTTTTCTCACTACAGGGAGAAACAAAGGAATAATTTGGTCTCTGAGGAAGATAATTGTTGAAAATAATTCATGATCACGTGCAATAGAAATATCACGAAACTCGTGGAAGAGTCTTGAACTGGAGCATAGAAGACCTAAATCCCAGAATGAGAAAAATATGGTCACGGGCTTGGTGTTGGCTGGAAAGAAATCAGTGCTGGAAGGAGAGGGCGTCGAGGGAAGGTGTAGCGATGAAGGGAATCTCTTGCACAGAGGAAATTCAAATGGGAAGGCATCTGATAAACCCCATGGAGGCCCTAATCTCAGTGGTGAAGAAGGGAGACTTATATTATTTCCATACCAGTGGAGTTTTGAAGACAAAGGAATTGTCCATTGTTGTTTTAATATACCATAGATCCATCCTTAGCCAAAGAAATAAGGTCTCAATCTTGATGTTGAGGAAGCATATCGTGAACCTTTCATAGGTTGTGATAGAGAGAGGATCTGTGAGAATTTGCAAAAAAACAGACCTGAGAAGAAGTTCGTGAGCTTAATGCTAAGGGAGTATTTGATAAAACTTGTAGAGGTTGTGATAGAGAGAGGATCTCAAAGAATTTGTAGAAGACCTGAGGAACATAGAGAATTTTCCTTAGTGATATCATGGCTTGGCACGAGGGTGGCCAAAGTGCTAAGAGTGAATTCCTCTGAGCCTACGGTTGGGAGGAAAGGAGAACACCGACAGTCAGTTGGTTGGTTGCAACTTGTAATAGATAAGTATTTCATATACCTTGTGTACTTGAAATGAAATGCATGATTTAATGCTTTTTTTCAACTCTAAACTCCTAATTTTGTGTGTTGGTAGGATGACAAGTTTAGTGCATGCCTTGCACAATTGAATAGAATTACCTTCTAATACTCTAGGACAAAGAAATTAAACCCCTATATGTGTTTTATGTGTACATGAGGAATAGAGGTATATAAACAAAGGTAAATGTGTAATATGATGCAATGATGGTTTCAAGAGAAAGGAAAATCGCTATCAATGGGCTCTTTAACTAGATTTGGGGACATAAGACTGTGCCCCTATGTTGGTTGGGAAAATATTCAAGGGATTTATCAAGGACCAAATCTACAGACATATATTCAAGATAGACTCAATGGGACTACTTCAATCCTATTGATTTCCTTGAATTACCTTTCCTGTTGTGGAATTTGAGCTCTATAGACGAAGGGCGCTTCATTCAAACTAGTCATCCAAGTGACCATGGGCTCATGCCCATGACCTTAACCAAATTTCAGCTAAGAGTTAGGAGTGTAGTCTCTGGAGCTTGACAAAGTTCCATAGGACTGGGACCTTGGAACCCTCCACTACACTCAAAAAAGGGCTAAGTCATTCGGGACTCCGGGACTCCGGAGCTTCAAGGTGAATGAACATCGCAGTGTACTAAATGCATTGAATACAACTTGTCGAATTAGTATCTTGATGGTGGACCGACAATTGGCAGTCATTTACCCATTATCATGGGATTCATCCCTTTGTTAAACCTTGATCCAATTCTTGATCGTGAAGTAACCCGAGTCATAGATCTAAGGTTATTCAGGATCTCCCCTAACCATTGGATCTATGTCGTGGTCATTCGGCATTCACATACTCCAGGAGATAAATGGTGTTAAACAAATAGAAACCCTAAATGTCAAACTCGCAAGTTAACATGCGTCATTGATCTGGGGAATCCATTGGGAACCTCTCCTAACTATCCGATCAACTAATGAAATGATAGCATAAATCACTCTGACAAATTCCTAATCCAGGAGGTTCGACATGTTTGCGAATGAGAATATTGTCGAAGTGTCAAAGGACGAAGTGACGTGGCATGTTAACATCACCTAGAGTGATGTGAACCCATAGTAGGTGTTCCATGTGTCACTAGATTCGTGACTTTCACATACCTTATGTGTCAAATCGAACTTGACATGTGTCACTAGTTGATTGGGCCATGTGTCACCCTTGTCTTCTGCCAAATGTACTACTCATGTATTTTGGCCACTTGATCTAATGGTTGATGGGAGTTCAAAACTTCAGGACTCCAAAGTGTTTTGAGCGATGGAACACTTGGGATAAGATGCCCGAAGTCTCATACCTACCTGCCCCTATCCCGGTATTTAATGTACATTCACGTGTAAGTGCGGATTCTCTAGGAGTCAGGAGATTCGAGACTCTGGATGTTTGGGATGATAGAACGAACAAGTTAAAAGGGTCGAAGGCCCGAACCTACCTTCTTGTACTCCAATGTTATAATAAACATTGAACATAATTAATTATATTGTGGGGTAATGTAATTACTTGTATTTTTGTAAAGGAATAATACAAGTGGGACTCTCTCTGCAACTTCGACATTCAGAATTTTTGGGGGTATGTTCATAACAACACAATGAAGAAACTTGTCGAAGTTCAGAGACTTAGGATTTTATCAAACTTAATAATCCTAAGTGTTCCTTTGATATATTTAATTAAATTAATAGGCCAATAATATCTAGACAAGCGTCGACCTCTCGTTGAGTGAGTCTTTGTATGCTATGATGAGGTGGCATTCTAGGTGATAGGGAACCACATGTGTTCCACATGTTGTTGAAAGACCCTAGTTGGTAAAGGAATAAAGAACTTTGAAGGACCATAAATTGTGTTCCAGAACTTGGATCTGGACAAATTTATAGTCATTGGAAAACCCTCGTTGAATTGAAGGCGATGTAATCCTAGTTTCATGGATTTGAGATGATTGAGAAAAGAGAAATTATTATGCCCCATACCTTAAAAGGATACCTAAGGGCTTGGTTGTGTTACAAGGTGGTATCAGAGTGGGAAACAACACTTGGCCTTCTTGAGCTCATCAAAGAGTCTAGTAATTTTTATTTCTTAGAATGATTTAAGAGAGAAGGCTCCCTACCCTACCCTATCTAGTAGAGCATGATTCAAATACAGGACTCGATGGGCCGAAGAATAGTCATAAGACTAGTTTACCAAGGCTAAGATGAGAATGTTGAGAGTAATACTATCATATGAAAATTATCTGCATAAGTTCCTTAAGATGAAGGATGCAGATTAAAATTCAGTTGGTATTTTACCCAACAATATTTAATCATGCTAGATTGTGGCAGAAGACGCCTATCATTTCTTTTTGGAAATGATAGCCAGTCCTACAAAAGTAGGATTATGTCGAGGGGAATTAATAATAAAACTTGGGTGTAAATGGCATAAACATGTTTTACGGAATACTTAAGTACAAAAGGAAAATGGATTGAATAAATGGCAGAAGTTACCTAAAAGTGGGTTTAATGAAGCCTCTGTTAATTAAAAGTGTTGATTAAATGAAGGATTTGGCATTGGGAGTACAATCCTCCTTGTCTAGGGGCCTTATGGAAGTAGGTGATATCAATCTTCTTGACATTTAATTACTGAAAAACTTCCTACTGGGGTAATCCCTCCTTTTAAAATAAAATAATTCATGTGGACTAAGATTCAACCTCATGGAAGAAGTGGAATGACATGAGCAAGTTTAAAATCTCATGGTTGTGCTAAATAAATGTAAATCCCTATTAACTAAGGTTAGGTATAATCATGAAAATGAAAAAGGTAAGTAAGTGGTAAGTCAAACACGTCTGCACTGCAAACATGGGTACAATGCTTGGTGCACAAAGATATGTTGAAATGCATATCAAAAAAGATAGAGAATGCATATAACATGCATACATACTTATTATAGTCTATCATTGGATGTAAAATATGGTGATGTCATGGATCATATGGTTAATAATGATGTAACTATAGCAACATAAGTAAAATGTTGATGATGTTGAGGAAGAAAGAGGAATGGGTATGGTGACCATTTTCTGAAGAGGGAGAACATGTGCAACTCTCGGGTTCTAAAGGGAACTGAGAAACGAATTTGTTTCTGGGTACAGGAATTGTTGGGAAAGGTTTTTCTAATCAAGTTGATAAATGGAGTTGCATAAATATGGGTGATTGAGTGAGAAATCATAGCATCCTCCCTTGCTTGGTGGATAGAAAACTAATCTACCAAAATTCATGTGGGAGGAGGAGAGTGACCTCTGTCCCTAGTTGTTTCTTAATAGAAGGAATAATTTTGGGTGTAACGGTCGGGGTTTATCTACATGTAAAACCTATCCTTTATTTTTTTATGAGGATAGAAAGAAACAACCAAAACCTATACAAAAATTTAAAAAAATAAGGAGATGGACTTTCTTCCCAAGACTAATTATGATCTAAAGATGTGTTGAAGTTCTTTATTAAAATACTTAGTAAGTAACACACTTCGAAATTGTATTTGGGATTTAAGGAAATAGTCCAAATGTTATTAGACATTAAATTCATGATAAATGAGGTAAAATGGTTAATGAAATGTTGATCCTGAATGTGGTAGAGGAAGTTTTCGAGCACTTAAAGATGACCAATGGGTCAGGTTGACATCCAGAAGTGGATGGTATCCATATAAGTTATGGATTGATATGCTCAAGTAGTCGAGAGAGGGAATCGAGAAAATGATTCCCTTGATAAAAACATTTGTTAACCAAAAATGGTTTGAGTCATGAAAAATAAGCTTGATAAGCTATCTTATTGCCTTGGGCATTTTTGGAATTTCCCAGATGGTATTTCTGGATTTTTGAATAACTTTACAGTAGTTGAGGCAAAAATGTCTCCTTGTTGGTTGTTGTCGTATGGAAAGGGGACATAGTTATGATTATGTCTGTTAAAACTACCATGTGGATATCATGTGAATGATTGCAAGCTCTCAACAAAGAGGGAAGCTCAGTGTTGAGTATCTCTATGAGACTTGTCATAAGAATGGCAGCAAGATCCTTGGGAGTAGGATCTGGAAGTCTGATATGTCCATGTGTATGAATGACATGGAAAAGGTGCAAGCAATGAGCTTGCATGATGAATGTTTGGCTATGTTTGTATATGCTTGAGTGCATGGATTTAATGCATTGTGAGGTTTCTTGATATGAAGGCTAATATTAAGACCAAATAGATATGAATGATATTAAATGTGCAAGTGATGCACATGTATTATGTAAGAGTATACATATACTAAAGGAACGATGTGACTTCCTAAATGAGTGAAATGTAAGGAAATAATTTCACTTTCCAAGATTGAATGAATACCATGGATGCATGGTCGACTATATTATGAAGAGTCATAAAAGTTTCATTTTGAATGATAGCTTGAGGGGATTTTGTTCCATTCCATCAAGAAAGGCTAGTATAAATAGATGAAAGAGTAAATGAGAAAGGATGATCTATTTTCATTATAAAAGGCAATATGATTATGCCTTTGAGGACCACATGAGAAGAGAGTCATAACCTTAATGATTGTTGAAAATTGGGTAGTGGGATGAAAGCATATGTATATAAGAATCTTGTATTACATTCTAAAAAACAATGTTTGAGTAGAAGACTAACAAATGAATGTTGATCATTCTGATAACTGAATGGTAATGTGCAAACTACACAGGTTCATGATTCATTATGAACAAAAAGTTTGCTATTGAAGCATGTTGATGTATCCAATAGGTTAAAGTGATTCTAACCAAGTCTGCTCAAGGAAAATACCAGGAAGATCCTAGTAAGGAGTAGATTGCATAAGAAAAGAAGGAGAAAAGGGGGAATACTTTTCTCACCCTAAAAACTATGAATTGTTTAATAGAGTTGTAAGCCTTAAAAGAGAAGTTGTAGAAACAAGTAGAACTGGAAAAAGAAAAATAAATAAATAAGTGTGTTTAAATGAATAGGCTTGGTTAAGCCATGATAAGTAAAGGCAGCGATGGCTTGGAAAATAACTCAGTTGGACCAAAATTCTAGGGTTGTGTAGGAGTTGGACAAGGGAAGATTTCCTTGACCCCTTCCTTGTTGTTTATTGTATTTCTCTGGTATGAGAGATTGATTTACTAATGCAAGTAAATGTTTTGGCATAAGGATGTTGATGGTTGCATGATTATAGAATACAACCGAAAATTGGATTGTGATTGCACTAGCTAACACATTAAACAATAATGTGGTAGAGTTCATAGAGATATGTTGGGTAATATCTGAAAACGCTTTATTTATTTAAATGCTATGATACATGCATTTTTGTTTACATAACGACTAATATATATAAATATATTTGTGATGTATTTCATGTATAATAAATGATTAGAGTTTTTGGGAAAGGACAGTTTCCAATGGTAGATAACCTCTGATAAAGGATAAATGCAAGAAGGTTGTTGTTGAAATATTGTTGAAGGGACTTTCGGAGCCCCATGGAGCATTATTTTTTAGGTTAAAAACTCATAAAAAGGGTGCTAGCATCCATAACAGGTATAACAATGCTCATGCATGTGTGGCATAAGGTATGGAGGGATTTTGTAAGAATCCCCTCTAAAGTATTTTAATTTCTTATTGATATGCGAATAATTTTTTAGTGCTATTGTATGCCATTACTACCCAAGCAGGGTAAGATTCAGGAAAGAAGAATATAAATAATAGAGAGAGGAATTCTATGCCAGTCAAGGATGAGTTATAATCCTTGAAATAAAATGCATGAGTAAGGAGTACCATGGGTACAATGACCAATCTAGAGAGATTGGGAATAAAGGTGCTCATAGTTAGCACATTGCATGGAATGCATTGAGGAAATGCATGTTTGCATAACAGGGAAGACAATGTATTTTCCATTGAGGAAGGAGGACCTTCCAATACTCCACTTGAATTGTGTAGTTGTTAAAGAAAATAAAATTTGGGTGGCCATGAGTGTTGGCACCCTTGTTACTAATGAATTAAGAATGCTTGGGTGCATTCAAGAGAAACTTTTAGTTTCATATGTGTTGATTTGGGATGATCATGATTAGCCTGTAGCAGGAAGTACAGTATTGTTGCAATAATGAATGAGAATGAATAAGACATATGGTGAAGAGGTCAGTTAATCTCCAACACACCATGAAAAAGTTCTTGTCATAAAGTGTGGCAAACTTGAAATCAATGCAAGGGTGCATTGGGTATGAATGTGGCCATGAATATTGGCACATTGATTAAATTCATTTGATATTTGAATTGCATTTGGAAAATTTAGTATGTTGAAAGGATGCATACATAAATAATGATATTTCATTTTTCTTTGTACCCTTGAATAGATGAAAATGTCTTGGACTGTTAGTATGCATAGTTTTGAAAATATAAAGTGCATGAAAAAGAACAATTTGTTTGGTTGAGGAATGTTAAAATTGCAGAAAGAAAAGGGTCTTGGATATGGCAGTGTTGTAAGCCCATAAGGAAGACCAGTTTTCTGTTGAGCCAAACTGCAAGGAATGATATTTCCTTTTTGAGGAAATGAATTTGATTGTTAGTATGTGTTATCACCATAACAATTTTCAAATAGGATCCAAGTCTCGGAAATTTAGCGAAGAGATACATCACTATGGAAGCATGATAATTTGGAGGATAAGGTCACCTATGGTGGCATATGAACAAATATAGTGGAGGCGTAAAAGGTAGGACCCGTTAGACCGTAGATCTTGAAGTAGCCAATATCAATGGCCAAGACCCATATCCGGTGGTGAAATAGCGCGAGAGATAATTGTTTGAAGGCGGTTCAGGGAAATAACCATGGTTTCATTCCATGGATGTGTGGCACCCTCAAATGTACATCAAGGTGAAAAACGGTCTACCCAAAACTGTTTTCTCCAATCCCCAATATCGAAAGTTGATGAGACACGATGGACCGTAGATCTTGGAGCGGCCCAGATCGACAACCAAGACACATATCGGGCATCGAAGTAGTGCGGATGATAATTTTTCAAACTTAGGTTGGGGAAAATACCATGGTTTCATTTCTTGGATGTGTGGCACCATCAAAGGCACATCGGGGTGAAAAGCGGTCTACTCAAAACCGTTTTCTCCAATCCCTGATATTGAAAATGCATATAAAAGAAGGGTCTCAGGTCATTATTCTATAATATTTCAAAGCACTCGAACATTTGGAAAGTGGCGCAAACTGTCCATTCAAAATTAAAGCTCAAAAATGAACCAGTTTAGCACATTCTCCATCGACTTACAGGTATTTTTCATCATGTCCACCAACCTTGTCATTTTATCTTGAAAGAGAAAGACTCGGCCACTAAAGAAGAATCCCTAATTGACAGGGATTCCAATGTATTTGACACAGAAATTACAGTTTCACCCATTTCCGTGTCCAGATCCAATTTGCTAGACAATGTTGGAAAACAGATACCCTTCCTCGAAGTGGCCCAATCTTCCATTACCCCTTATGTCGTAGAAGTTGTTTTCCCTTTCCCCGAGTTCGTAAGCTGGTGTGTCAAGTAGTATTCGCAGAAAGAAAAGGTCATTTTAAATAAGTTAGGGTCATAGGTCTTATGTGAAATAGATAGTCCATCAATTCGACACACCCTCAGTATACCAGAGTCTTCCCCCACTATGTCAGAGCCCTTCGAGGAAGAGAAAATGATCATAGTCTACCGAGAGTGTCCCCCTAAAGTAAAAACCTTATTTCTGCAAACCATTGTTAAACCTTAACACCATTCTGAGAGTATGTATTTTCCTATCAATGTAAACATCATGATTATTGAGGTCCAGTGGGCTTGTTCCCTGCTTAGTCAAATTTTAGGATTGGATAACGACAAGTTTGTAGTAGAAGTCATGTTGGGTTTCCTGTTGACCTTTTTTTATGTCAGAGTCTAGTCAGTCGGCTTGTATAAGTTTTGAAAAGTTCATTGCTGACAATATGCACCAACAGCTGGTAAATTTCAATTCACTAAGACACTTCAGGTACTACACGCATTTGTTGAGAATGTTCCTGGAATCGAATAAGACCGAATTCCCTAAGGCTTCATTCATCCTAATTGAATGCAAAAGGATCACCATGATTTTCTTCATAAACAAGATCATGTCCAAGGTTTATAGTCTCATCTTCGACACAAACTTGCCAAGGGTTTTAGAAGAAATGAAAATCTCTTTGCAACCAAATCCAAAAAGCAGGGTGGGAGATTGGATGTTGTTCATACAATCTATTGTGATTTAGGTATACGGATATCAAGAACGACCTTACCTTTTACCAGTATTTTTGACCCCTGGATTCTTTGCTAAAAGAGTTCATCAAACAAAGGATCATTTCAGAGACAGACCATTTTCTGAAAACACACAAGGCATCTAACTTAAAATTTCCTTTTATGATAGGGCCCTGTGTGGTAAAGAACAGGTCTTGTTTACCTTAGGTCCAAGCCAAACTCAATGAATTTGGGTTGACATAGTTACAAGGGAGGAGATATGACCCACACCAGATCATATCAAAGAGAAGACTGATGAGCAGACAGGGTCCCTACGAGCATGAGAAAGTTGAAGAATTTGATAAATTGACAAACTTGGAAGCTTGCACAAATATGGAAGTCACTTTGCATATTGATCACACACAACAAATGGATTCTACACCTTAGCAGATCCAGACACAAAAGACTTCTCCAAAGTTGATTATTAAAGCTCCAAAGATGAGTGTTTATAACAAGAGGAGTAGTTCGGAGGCACTGGGTGCCAGTAGTCATCAAAATATGTTAGGATATTTAGACACTTAAGAGTTAGTTAATATCTACTTGGTCTATTGTGTCATTAGGTAAAAGTGTGTTTTCTAGTGTGTTTCTTTAGTATGCATTAGTATGCATTTGTAGTTAGGAAATCCAATGGTCACGATATGTTCCCGACATAGAGTGATTCGACGGTTCATACTCTCCTCGATCTTAAAGACCATTGATCCATGGATTAACACCTGATTGGTCCATGATATCTATTTAAAGAGAATGGAGGGTCATTTGTCGATGATTGATTGTGATAAAATGTCTTGTAAAATCTCTATGTAATCTTTTTCTTTGCATTAATAAACTGCTCCAAGTGGTCGCGTTGGCTGGGGTCATGGATGTTTCCCTGTAGGGGTTTTACCATGTGAAAACATCGGTGTGTTGATCTTTGATCTGGTTATGTGAGTGGTTTTTGAAGGTTTTCTTCCTCTGTCGGAATACATGTGTTGTCGAACATGGTATCAAAGCCTGTTTGAAGACCCACTCTTGTTGTAGATCGAGATCGTGAAGCCGAGTTGCCTCGTCTCCATTTTATGTAATTTTCGTACATTTTTGGGCTAAGAGGACTGTTCCACTATGTCTAGAGCACTCGTTTCATTCAGAACACTTTTCGTTTCACTCAAAAAGGTTTATGTTTTCCCAAGATATGGCCATTACAGTCAGATCCGGAGCGAAAACAATTTCTTCTGTGAAAAGAGTTTTGTTTTAGCACGCTCTCCAAGGTCATCTTCCACAACAACAACAACACCCCCAATCCTCCTTCTGAACATTACAATATGTTTTTCTAGACCATTTGGTTAAAACTTGTCTTATTAAGTAATAGGTCTTGAGTTCAAGTCTCTCTTTTGTTACTTTTTTTAAAAAGTTCATGCTAAAATTGTAAGGTGTATTTCATTTCAAGTATAAAAGTGAATCACTATAAGTAGCTTTAATATTTTATTTTAGAGTTATTTATTTTGGATGCATATTTTCTCTTATAAGGTAACTTCATTGTAAAAGTGATCCCCACTTCTCTTTATAAAATTGGGTCACTTCATAAAGCAGCTTACACTTTCATGTGGTCACTTGGTTACCGTTTATGCCTTTTTTAAAAAGGGCATAACTCTCCCATCAGAAGTCCGTTTTCAGTGTCGGTTTTTTTTTAAACCGCATAACTTTTTGAGCTCTTTCCATCCAGATCATTATTTTTAGTTTTTAAATCCATATTATCTGCATATTTAATATGGCTTCTACAAGTAATGTCTTTCTTACCAACAACAACTACTTCCAATGGAAATCTCATATGGGAGATTCATTAAGAAGTAAAGGCTTGTACCAAATTACCTTGGGAAAGGAAAAAGAACCCATTCATGATGATAAGAAATAAAAATGGGCTAATAGGAGTGACGAAGGACGTGGACTAATCGGAATGTCCATCTCTCCTGATTTAAGGTACCACATTCAAGACATTGATGACCCCGAAGAAGCTTGGGAAAAGATTGAATCTGTGTTTTGTAAACTCAATATTATTCAAGCACAACAGTTATAAAATCAAATACTAACCTTGATTCCAAGTGATTTTTCTTTCCTTGGAGACTATCTATCTAGGTTTAAAACACTCAGAATTTTATGTGAAGAATGTAAGATAAAAATGGAGGAAGAGCGTTTCATCTATCTTATTCTTTCTAAGCTAGGTAATGCATATTCTATGTTTCTATCTTCCTTTTATTCCATGATATAGGATCTAGGGAAAGCTTATGAAAAACTCACTCTTAAGTCTGTTTGTGTTTCTTTGATTAGAGAGGACGATAAGCTTATACAAGTTGGAGTGATCAACACTGCAGGTACCTCCAACAAAGCCTTAGTTGCCCAACAGAAAGATAAACCCAAGAATCCCAAGAAGCAACATCCTCACCACAACAACAAGCAATATAAGGGTCCCAAACCCACTCAAACATATTTTACTCCGAATGGAGACAAAGCAGCAAAATATAAAAATAAGAAGACTGACAGACATTGCAACTTTTGTGATAAATATGGTCATGATGAGTCCAATTGTTTCAAGAAGATGGTAGCTTTAGAAGCAGCAATGAAGAAGCACAACATCAGTATTGATCCTACTTCTTCTTCTTCTTCTCATGGACATGCACTTTCTGCTTCTGGTTTCTCCTTCAATACACCTTCTACCTCTACTTCTGATAAGTGCCTTATTGATTTTGGAGCATCTTATCATATGGCTAAGGATAGAGACATATTTTCTACTCTAAATGAATGTAACACCAAGAAAATATATGTTGGTGATGATATATCTCTTGGTGTTGAAGGATCTAGAACAGAATAAGTAGAAAATGGCCATTTCAATGATGTATTATGTGTTCCAAGTCTTTCTTGTAACCTTCTACCAGTATATCAAATCACTCATTCAGGTGAAGGTAAAACTGTAGAGTTTTCACCTCCCCAAGTTGTAATCAAGGATCTAAAATCTCCTAATCATGTTCTTGCAACTGAAATTGTTGATGATATTACCAGGTTGTACAAGTTTGACAACTTTGGGTCATCATCTTTTTCATCAGGTTTTGTTGCTCATAGCGATGACTTGAGAAAACTTTGGCATGAGTGTTTTGGTCATCTAAACTATCACTCATTGCAACAACTATGTAATCAACAGATGGTGACTAGTCTTCCTCTTGTTTCATGCAGAGATGGTGTTTGTGTCGGTTGTGTTCTCGGAAAACATCATTAGGATGGTTTTGACAAACGTGTCTCTTGACATGCCTCGGGTCCTTTGCAACTTGTTCACAGTGATTTGTGTGGTCCACTTTCTTCTCCTTATTTTTCTGGGTGCAAGTATTTCTTAACTTTCATTGATGACTTTTCTAGACGTACTTGGGTTTACGTATTAAAACTTAAGAGCGAATTTTTTGACAAGTTTTTGGCCTACAAGGCCCTTGTAGAAAAGAAATATGGACATCAAATTCAAAGGTTAAGAACAGATAATGGAGGCGAATATGTGAAAAATAATTTTACAAATTAATGCACTACACAGGGAATCTAAATGCAACACATTGTTCCATATACACCATAACAAAATGGCGTTGTTGAGAGAAAGAACCGCACATTAAAAGAAATGGTTAATTGTATGATCCAATCTAAGGGATTAAGTCTAAAGTATTGGGCGGAAGCCATCAACCGTGAAAATTACATAGTAAATCGCACTCCCACAAAGGCTCTTAAAAATATAACACCGGAAGAAGCTTGGACTAAAATTAAACCAGATGTAAGTCACTTCCGTGTATTTGGCAGTATAGCATGGGCTCACATTCCTGATAAGAAAAGGAAAGCATTACAGCATAAAAGTGAGAAGTGTATATTTGTTGGTTATTCTGAAGATGTCAAAGGTTACAAACTTCTTCAATCACATTGTAATGAAATTATTATTAGAAGAGATGTTAAATTTGATGAAAATCTCTTGTCCCGCGAGCCTAATTCAGCGTGTGTGCCTTCTTTGGCCTGCGAGCCTAATTCGGTAGTTGTGCCTTCTTCAACCTACGAGCCATATTCAACATTTGTGCCTTCTTCTGATATGGTTTCTTCTTTAGATGATGACAGCGTGGATGAAAATCCACCTTAGCCTGCTCACCCTCCTCCAAATGAGTCCTTTGAACCTGAACCAGCACCAGCTCCACCGCTTCCTAGATGGGTCTGTTCAAGATGAGAAGCAGTTGGTAATCTTGTTGGTGATCCTTCAAATCAGCGTCGTACATGTTCACAATTCCAGCGAGCCTCTTCTCTTTTGTCTCAAGTTTCAGAAACTCATGATCCAGAGACATTTCTAGAAGCTTCAAGTCATCCAGATTGGGATACAATAATGAATTAAGAGTATCGTTCTTTAATGGAAAATGATACTTGGGATCTTGTACCTCTTCCAAAAGGAAGAAAACTTGTTAGATGTAAATGGGTCTAAAGAACTAAGTATGCATAAGATGAAAGTGTTGAAAAACGCAAGGCTCGTTTAGTTGCCAAAGGATTTTCCCAAGTTGAAGGAATCAACTATCATGAAAGATTTTCCCCTGTAGCCAAAATGAATTCCATCTACCTTGTTCTTTCCCTTGCTACCTCACATAAATGGGAGGTCCATCAGATGGATGTTAAATCCACCTTCTTGCATGGATATTGCAAGAAGAAATATACATGTAACAACCTCCTGGCTATGTCCAAAATTACTCTAGCCTTATTTGTCGCCTTAAGAAATCTCTTTATGGTCTCAAGCAAGATCCCCGAGCTTGGTATGCCAAAATGGACACCTTTCTTATTGCCACTAGATTCTCTAGATTCCATTCTGATCCTAATGTCTATACTAAGAAAGTAGGAAGCCATATCATAATCCTTTTCCTTTATGTTTATGACCTTATCCTTACTAGTAGTGACTCAAAACTTTTAAACCATGTGAAAACTAGCCTTAAGAAGAAATTTGAAATGACAGGCTTAGGCCTTTTTCACTATTTCCTTGGCCTCCAAGTTTTGCAAACCATTGAAGGAATTTTTTTTTCCCAGTCTAAGTATGCTTATGAACTTCTTCATCACTTTCACATGGAAGATTGTAAACCAACCCCTTCTCCCTTCCAGTCTGCATTCAATCTTACTTCCACTTGTACTTCTACTGAAGTTGATGCCACCCTTACCATCAATTAGTTGGTATCCTCTTATACTTGACTCATACTCATCCTGATATTTCCTTTGTTGTTGGTCTTATTGCCCGGTATATGCAAACACCCCATGAAAGCCATTGGAAAGCAACTAAAAGGATACTTCTCTATGTTCATGGTACAGTTTAGTTTGGGATACATTATAGTTCAGGGGTGACTCCTTTATTGGTTGGTTTCATTGATTCAGATTGGTCCGACGACCCTGATGATCGGAATTATACTGCAGGTTATGTTTTTAGCCTTGGTTCAGGACCTGTCACTTGGGCCTGTAAGAAAGAACAAGCTATTGCACTTTCTTTAGTAGAAGCAGAGTACTAAGAAATGGTAAATGCAAGTCAAGAAGCCTTGAGGCTTCGACAAATCCTTTCAGAGCTTGGATTCCAGCACCAACATGTGACTAGACTTTGGTGTGACAATCAGAGTGCCATCAAGCTTGCCAAAGACCCAATTCAACATCAGCGGAGAAAACACATCGAGCTACACATGCACTTCATCAGAAAATGCATTCATGATCAAGTTATTGAAGTTCTCTTTTTCCCTACAGAAGATCAAGTTGCAGACATTTTCACAAAGTCTCTTACAGAAGTGAAGTTTTCCAAACTTTGATATATGTTAGGAGTTCAGGAAGTTGTCATTAATGGGGGATAGGATCTAATGCCTCCTTCCTTCTCCTATTGTGTCACTATTGTAAATCCTGCAATCCTATCCCAAGTTGTTCTTAAGGGGGGATGTTAGGATATTTAGACACTTAGGAGTTAGTTAAGATCTACTTGGTCTATTGTGTCGTTAGGTAAAAGTGTGTTTTCTAGTGTGTTTCTTTAGTATGCATTAGTATGAATTTGTAGTTAGGAAATATGACGGTCACGATATGTTCTCGACATAGAGTGACATGAAGGTTCATACTCTCCTCGATCTTAATGACCATTGATTCGTGGATTATTACCCGATTGGTCCATGATCTCTATTTAAAGAGCATGGAGGGTCATTTTTTGATTATCGATTGTGAGAAACTCTCTTGTAAAATATATCTGTAATCTTTTTCTTTGCATTAATAAACTTCTCCAAGTGGTTGCATTGGTTGGGGCCATGGATGTTTCCCCATAGGGGTTTTACCACGTGAAAACATCGGTGTGTTGATATTTGATATAGTTCAGTGAGTGATTACTGAAGGTGTTCGTCCTCTGTTGGAATACCTATGTTGTCGAACAAAATATTCTCAATAAAATGAAAATCACACCATCTTATCAGGTAGTGGACCTGGAATAAAAAGAACCTAAAGAGAAAATGAACATGGATATGGTGGAAATTACAAGCAAGAAAAAAGAGGTTGGTATAAGAAGTGTTAGCACTAGAAGTCACCTCTAGATTGCGGTAGAGTTAAGCCTAGTACCCATCAGTTTTATGTCACAATGAATAAATTTAAGGGTGGTCTGATGGATTTAGACTTGGGATAATATCGCTTTAACTCAGAAAATTGGATTGGCATGCACAAGTAAGTGATCTCTCGATTCAACTTCAGTCAATAGGTTGTAGTAAAGGGTGAGTAGGGAGGAGAACTGGTGTGGAAAGTAGAGGTCTAATATGGACATCGGGTCTTCCAGCATCCTAAGGAGGAAAATCTTCGAATACAAGATCCTCTTAAGCCCAAAGCTTCAGGAAATTGAAAACGTCATAATAATATTGCAATCAAACATACATTACAATACATTCACAACAACTCGACTGGATCACTCATGCCCGATTTTTCAATATCAGAAGAAAAAGAGATGGTAATAAAGTTGACTGTCATTAAACAAGAAGTCTCAAATGGCCATACATAACCAAAGAACCAGAGGCTTTATTAAAACTTTACAAATTGGGAGCTTAGCTCAACCATCGACCCTAACAAAATATCAAAACTAAGTATTTATACTCAAAACAAATTTTTCCCTTCAGAAGAACACTCTAGTCACTGCATTCAAGGCTTGGCATCTACATCTTCTTCTATAAAGATGCACTTGCATTCTTATGTCAGACGCAAAATCAGATCGGTATGGAATTTGCAAGAAAATTCATGACAGGGGAACTTTCGGCTGACTCTCTTCCCTCCAAGGCTAGTTTTTCCATCCTTTCCATTTATGTGGTGAAACGAGGTTTCAACCACCTTACCCATTTTCATTAACTACTTTCATCAGGATCAGGACAAGGCCTGAAACCCATGAATGTTCCAAGCGATCTCACGACTCCTTCGAGTCAATTCAGGTGCCTCGAGGTAACGCAACTCTTTCTCTATGACTAACTCAAGTGCATTGATCTTTTGCACAGCTCCTTTTCACCACCCCACATGACCTCATGCCATGACCTCGTGCATATCCCATATGAAATCTCAGGATTTTGCATTTCAGGAGTTCTCACTCCCTTTGATTTCAAATATCCTGACACTCGTTCCTGGGAAATGGACCATCTGGATCAACGGTTAGATTTTCCTTGAATCTGATGGCCATGCTGATCTCTTTGAACAACTTTGGCCACCTGTCGCTCACCCAAGCACTTACCTTTCTTTGGCCCATCTTTCCATATAACCCTGGGTTGTGATCGCGGGCCTAACTCTCAGGCATTTCACGAGTTCACAGCGTGCTCCATGCTCAAACCTCCAAGTCGTGAAATCGTGATTGCTTGGATCAGGTGACACACGTCCCTTTGCAATGGAAAACCCATATCATATTGGTAGTTCACATGTCGCGAGTCTTCAAGACTCTACCCTCCTACTTTCCTGACTCGCGAAATCGCGAAAAGTTGATCCAATGGTCCAGATCTCTCTTTTGATCAACATCTGCGATCTTTTCATGATTTTTCATTTCATGAGTTCTGATGAATTTTCTCCTTGACTGCTCCATATTGCGAAATCACAAAATTCTAATCTTGCGCCATGCGTCCCTTCCTGCACCAACAACTAGGATTGACCTTGCAATTTCGGACCTCTGTTTGACGCTAAAATTGATGCAACTGTATGATCTTGATCACCTGATGCCCATCAAGTCAATATTCCAGATGGATCTTCACCGCCGAAAGTTTATCCTCCTCGCTTGCTTGATTTGAGTTGACATCAGACTGCTTCAAGTGTTGCACCTGGTTCTCATGAATGCAGCCTATGTGGTTTCTTGAATGACTGGTTGAGGGCTCGAGAAAAAAAAATATCAAAGGTAGAGATGAAAAGAGAAATGATTAGCCTAAGAGAGAATAGAATGATGAGGTCCGATACTTCCTAGAGAGGCTGACAAGGAAAACAGGTCAGTCAAATGGATGGAGGAAAACAGAGGACAAGATACAAGTCCGGAGGGAAAACTTACGATTGGATGCAAAAGGAGGGACAGGCAAAAATTATAGACTTAGGTAGAAACCACAAACCCTTGTAGTTTTGACAAGTTTATGTGATAACATTAGGCTCTATGGGGGATAGAGTACTCCCTATGAGGCTCTAAGAAATATTTTCGCGGCTTTTGTGCCTTAGTGTTGGGTTGTGGGGTATTATATTAAAAGAAAAAAAAATAAACATAAAACATGAATGGTATTTACAATGGTGGGGCGCCGACTGCGGCTTCAAACAAACAACTTCTTCAGGAAGTGCCCATTTACAGGGCCATTGTTATCACTGAAATTTCGTCCGCACATGGCGACAAGAACTCAGCATCGTCAAACAGTAATGAAGTCATTCATGGCATTGTATTAATTTCACAATATTGCAAAAGGGTCAAAAACTATACAAAGTAACCAAAAATTGAAGGGCGTTTTACAGAAGATAGGTGTGCGCGCATATGCGCGGAACAGGAACGTACAATGCACACATGCGCACATAATGCACGACTGTTAGCGAAAAAACCCGCACACCTGCTAAACGGCGCATTTATTGAATTGGTCGGCCTCCCAACCACTTATGGACCAGCTCCCAACCTGATTTGACCATCAAATCTGAGCTGAATCCACATGGTAGGCTGGTCAAAGACCTAATTGAGCCCTAAAGAGCCCCTTTTCACACCTCAAACGAGTTACATAATCACCCAATGCTATGCTATAAAAAGCCATGAAGAAACATCATTTTCTCAAGAAATTTCATGTAATGTTATGCTGCTTAGATTGTTTTAAGGACTCACTCCTTGACAATAACACATTAGCACCATTTCATTGAGCCACCCACCTCTACATTGAGTGGATGTGCTTGGAGTTCTTTCACCATCATTCTCATTTTCTTATTGTAAGGAGAGAAAGTTTGTGAGGGCCCAAAGAGCCTTCCTTTGGAGGAAGAAGGAACTACAGTTCCCTTTCTTCATTGTTCTTTGATTTCATCAATAGACCAGCTCAAAAAAATTGGTGATATTGGTCTTGTTGTCTTTGTTATTTCTTTATCCATATGCTCATATGTAATAACCGGATTTGAATTAACGTTTAAATTTCTACCAAATTACTGTAATTGTTGTAATTTCTATAAGATTTACAAAAAAATAAACTTTTCAAAATTTACAAATTATCTCAACACTTACGCTAACACTTATGCAAGTAGAATTTGGCAATAAGTAATGAATCTAAGTAAACAATCCATGAATTTGAATTTACATACCTCACTCTGATGC
>SNQJ01S0033196.1:32880-46783 GCA_010110895.2 Picea sitchensis
CCCCCCCCCCCTCTCAGTTGTCCAACATATGTTTGTTTAGCAAAATTAGCCTCCATCATATTCATAACATCTGAAAGAAAGGTCATCATTTCATATTTCGAACTATTTGTATTGACTACACTTTTCTTTGGCTCCCTTCCCTACTTAAGGAAATTTGTTAACCTTTGTTTTGTAGGAACATAGATTTCTTGGGTACTAAGATCACCATGTTTACACCTCTTATGTCTTGGCAAGGTTAAGAATTTCCATAGAATATCAAAATTTGAAATCCTTATGTGACATTCCTCTTATGAAACAAGGATTTGTATAATTTTTTCTTTATTACATTGTTCTTTTCAGTGTTTGACGCGAACACATTTATTCACAACATGTGGGTTCATAATTAAAAAAACCCCTTTATGAATGAATGTGATAAGATATTGGTCAACAAGGTGAAGCCCCCATGATTCTTATGAGTATTTAAGATGTGTATGGTGGTCTCTATAATCATAAAAGTTTACTATGTTATAAATGATGACATTTGATTCAATGTTGTAGAGGTGTACTAAGATAACTATGACATTTGCATGGTATTTTTAAAATTTGGGTCATTTTGCTTCCATTTATATGGATAATTAGATCATACTTTTTGTCATTAGTAGTGCACACATAGTAATCTATCAAGAAATTATTTGTTTGCTTAAAATTGCTTGATCCTTCCGATAGGTATTTTTCATCGAAGATAAAATTATTGCATTTTATTTTTCTCTTGCATGGTTTAAAGAGTCGAGTCGAAATGCCATCAGTTTCACGACCACTCCTTTGAGTAACAATATCCTAAAATCAAGTGCTAATTAAAATTTACCTAGAAAATTTTCTAGGGCTCTTCAAACCCATCTTAGCTTAGGTGTAGAGCTTTGGAATAGGTTTGTGAGAATAAATTTCAAAAGATGCTAAACAAACATAAAGCTTTGAGTTAGGGAGTGAAGTTCAGTTTCTATATCACTGAATTTGGGAAACCCTTGTAACATAAGGGTCAAGCACGAGGTCACATTTGGGCCAACAGAGTAATCAACCCTACTTTGTTGGTATCAGTGTTGACTGTCGATTGTCCCCCCTCTTATTTGGTATAGTAGGTGGTATCATAGAGGCCATAATACTTTATACTTCCTACCTAAGATGGCAACAAAGGGAAGCTTGTGTTGTACCTGGGATCGACGTTGGATAGACTCACTCAGACTCCTTGGAGGGTTTCCCACTACCCGGTGAGGTGACTTGCACTAGGGAATTAGTTCATTAAGAAGGTTTTCAATGTAACTTTCTCACTCGTCAAAACTCATCCCCTTCGCGCATTGATCCTGCGATGTTGGATTCCATTACCAACTAGGGCTTCTTTATGAGAAGGTTTGTTTGCATGATTGAATCCTAGATTAATTAGTGTGTGTTGTTTTCTCTCTTTAGTTGGCCTTAGGATTGAGTATGTGTCTAATGGCATCAGTTCCAGGGTAATTCCTCATTTGATCAGTGAAAAATATGGATACGATTAAAATAAAAAGGAATAAAGAGGTAACAAATAGCTCATACCTAAATTACATCTTATAATTAGGAAGAGGTTGTCAAAGTAAATAGAATGTGAAGGGAATGTTGAACACCTTAATCCAAGCATATAAATGTTCACCTCTCATCCTCTTTTCATATATGTTTTATTCTAATATTTTAGAGGTTTTTTTTTAATGTTATTCTTTATTATTTATGTTCATTTTTTTTTATTCATGACGTAGAATACGTATTAGATAAAGTAGTCAAGGGATAGGTTGTTATGCTAGTTGAGTTGAGGTTTAATTATTATCTCTTGGTTCATATTATTTTCATAGACTATGTATGGAGTGAGAAGAGTAATTGGTTGAATTCTTGTACCCATGAAGGATTTAGTATATGATTGAGGATCACTTTTGTAAAGTCATTGGACGACTTGAGTAAGTAAATTCTACATACACATCATCATACTAAGAAGGCCATTCCACATACATTGAAACACATGTACATATTCAACATGCCATTATTTGTGGTGTCCCCATCCCACACACTTCCAACCATGGGACAGGTAGTCATTCCTAGGCCATTAAAAGTTTGGACCTCAATAGACCATTTCACTATATCAAAGTAGGGATGGCCTTCCATATAGGCCTGGGATGGTTTAAACGTATGTCAATGAAGTATCACATTAATTAAAATAATTAGATATAATCCAACACAAGAAAGAATATTTCTATATCTACAGCCTAAGATTGAGACATGTGCCCCTTACCAAACCCCTCCCCCTACCATAAAAATGAAAGTAAGGTAGAGAAAGAAATTGAAATCCAATTCTACTTCTTGTTTCAGCCTTCCTTATTGGTTCTTTGAGTGTCAACCTTAGTGAGTTACTCTTTAATGAGTGAGAAGATATAATTGGCCTTGTTTTAGAAAACCTAGAATATTACCCTTTTTAAGAATCGTGGAAAATAAATAAGGTTATTATTTATTATAGCCATTGAATGGATGGGACAAAGATAGGGAAGATGCAATAGAGGAGAGAAATATTGAATACCATTAAATTTTATATTCATAGAAACAAATCGAGCACTTATGTTTTAACATAATATAGTCCAAAAAATTGGTTGTGTATGAGCAAGTTTCCACCCTACCATGGGAATCTACTATAGATTCCAATCCTAAGCAGGGGTTTGAAGAAAAAAGAGTGAAGGAATCTAAGCTACACGCTCATAACTCACTCAACCCAACCCATTTTCAATAAGCTCGAATACCATGTTAAGAAATAGACAAAGCACAACACCATACAATAATTGGTAGAAAAGACACATTCAAGACATGTATTCATCCAATGATATCAATTTATAGTGCATGTATCTGACCACCCCTACATAAAGATCTCACTGACAACTCGTCAATGGATAATGATGATACCTCATTAGTAGATAAGGATGACAAATCATAAGAAGGTGATCTCAGACTTGGTGATATTCTAAGGACTCACAGTCTAACATTGCAAATGTCATCACCTTTATTTTTCATATCTTTTGGATCAAAGACATGGGAACTATATGAAATTATAAGAGGCATTCCCTACAAATCGAGGACAAAACTTTTTCTCCAATAAAAATTGAGGACCTTTGTTAGTTCAAATATGACACATCGCAGAGGAACATCAATTTGATTTCAAAATGCAACTTCAATTCTCAATGGTTTGACCAAAACTCGTAAAATTAGAAAAAGACAACCTCCCCTTCAAGTGTATGAAAATTCAAAAAAGACAAGACAATGTTCATGATTGAAAGTGATAAATTGGACCTTGGAATAACAAAAGTAAAGTACTAAGAGAGTTGAATTCCAGTAAAGGAATTATTGTAAAGTTCAATGGGATGCAAGTTTTTAAATTAGAACAAGCATTCGACTTTGTTGTATATTAAAGGTTGCTACAACACTAATCAAAGAAAGTAGTAGCAAGGGATTGATTTTGTTGATTGAGGTTATTAAGAGTGCACTTTAATGCATCCAATTAAGTATGAATGTTATATTCCCATAGTATCGTGGATGATCATTTTTAGTGTAGGGTTGTTTTCATTTTTTGAAAAGTGGGTTAGAACAATGTTGTAAGCTAAGTGTTGGGTGGGGGATAAGGAATCTTGTGAAGGGGAAATGAAAGAGTTAACACTGAACCTGTTGAAATTGGTGGTTTAAGGAATTGAAGTTTATGAAATGTATCATTGTCTCTTGTAAGTATACAAGGATAGAGGAATAATTCCAATCATGGTTGTTGTCAAAGTCACGATGACCAAGCATGTCGAGGTCACTAAGTTGGATGGTGTTTCTAGAGTGGATATGAGATAGGATTTCCCATTCATATAATTCTATGGGACATTTAACATGCATTTCATCATCAAGAATATCTACAGAATCAATGTTTCGAGTTTGTTCAAGTTTTTGGTTAATATGTCATGCATTATATGAGTTTTTTATTTGTTCCCAATTTTCAATAATTTCTTAATTGGAGAAGTCAATGTCAATGGGAATACTATGAAAATGTTTGTAGAGAAATATATCACTCCAACAAAAATTGGAATAACAATCTAAATCTTTTTTTTCCTAGGGAAAACATCATGTGAAAAAACCTTCGAGTACTTCCTCGTGATCCATGCATGGTAAATGAGGTAACCGTCAACCCTAAGTATGGATCCAAACCTCAAGGGGATTAAGGGAGTTGAAATTTTGACCTCCCCAACTTCAGGGGAGATATATCACATATGGTGCAAGGCTTCTTGAGATAACCCTCGAGGCTATAAAAATCTAAATCTATAGAAGGAATTATAAAGTATTGTTGAAAAACGTGGACAATCATGGTGTGCTCCCTTTTTTTCCACTTTTCCTTTGTCTGAAGAGAATCAACGGACCAAGTTATTGCAACATCAATAAGTGGCAATGTATCTAGAGAAATAGGTCATTTCACGTATGTTTCATTGAGTCTTGGTGCTGAATGAGTGTCACTTGCATCAAGTGGGACATGCCTAAAATATTTCGAATCACATTCAAGGAAAGAAATTGTTGACTACAAATTGTGAAGGGGAGTTTTTTTTTTTATATGGCATGTTTCTTATGATCCTAAATCATGTTCAACAATAGTTTTTGTAAATAAATATTGAATTGAAATTACAACAGGGTCCTGTTTAGCCGCAACTTGGGAGATTCTGGTTAGCATATGCTGATAACTTTCTGATTTTTCCTTTTCTTTAGTTGCATACCTAGAAATGTACTTTAACACAACATGATGAGAGAGAAAATGTTGGAAGTCAATATATCATAGTTGTATATTTTAAATCTATCATTATTTTGAGAAAGGTTGTATTTTTTATGATCATGCTTCTCAATGAACATGGTAGATGTAGCATGAATCTCCCATTGAACTTTATAACAACAGTTAACGATGGAACCTTTCTTTTGCAAATATGAATATTCATTGAATTTTGTGTGTTGTTGACAATGGTTAAATAGTTCCTCATAGTATTGAAGTGGGTTGGATGTGAATATTTATACTATTCTTAGCAGGTAGGTATCATCAAGAATTGAATGATGGAATTGGATATTCCTATGGTGGATATCTCATGAGTTTCAAGATATAACATATTTATCAAATAAATATTTTGTAGCATTTACCAATTAGGTCCTCCAAATGAAGTGTGTCCATATCTTGTGCATTTTCCAACCATATGAAACTATGAATATGGGTGGACCATATATTCCTCCATTGATACCAACATTAAACAAGAATGATAAGAATATGCATATGAAGACAAGAGTTGTAGTTAACAAGAGTGTGTGAAATAGGGTTAGATGTCTAACTTGTACTAGTATTATTTTTCATGGAGGCATTTATCCTAGACCTCTTCATGAAATATTGTGAATCTATGGTGCATGTACAAATATGTGAGATGTGGGTTTATGATAATGTTTTGAATTCTCCAATCATATTTCTCATTTGAATTAGATGGAGCTTTGTCGGTCATGACCTTGTGTAAATCATTCAATTTGGTGTTTTTTGCACTAAGTGTAAAGAACAACGTTGGAGTTCCTAGTTGTGTGATCATATCTATTATTTCATTCCTTGATTTGTTTTAGAATGATCTTGTTCCATGGAGAGATGAGTCAAAGTGCATAAGTTGCTCTGTGAGTGTGTTGTTAGGTAGTGTTGAAAGTGATGGAAAATATATCCAATATATGTTGTCCAATTGTACTCAATGTTTTTATTCATAAAGACAACAATTTTTGCTTGTCTATGATGGCACATCATAAAGTTGTACAATAAATAAAAAAATCTAGGATGTCTACCAAATCTATTATCATGGTAATTGAATAGGTGTGAAGCATAATATTGCATTTAAATTTCCTTAATTCATGGTTGTTTGAACATGCTATCCCCTAAGGGGAAGGGGGTGGGGAAGACCATATAAAATAGTCTCTTTGTGTTGCATTCATTGATAGGTAACAAAACAACAAGTGGTCATTCAATGGAATTAATGGATATGTAAATTGTAGATTGCAAGTAGATCCTTATTTCTTCTACCTCTCTACATGCATTTGGGAGCATGTATAAAAAATATAATGTTTTCTAGTCTTGTGGGTTAATATAAGCATTGTATCCATCATGAAGTTCTATGTGACTATTTTTTGCTTCTTGAATATTGCTTGTGACAAGGTGAATCATGGGAGGTATGTTTGTAAGTCCAATAGGAAAATAAGAAATTATGGTTGGGTTAGTTGGACATCCTTATACTAAGAATCATGTTCTAACTTATACTTCAAAATTTCCATAATGCGATATCTACTAAAAAAAAATCATAATTTATTTGGTAAGAGTTGTTCCTTCTCACAAGAAAGATGTCCAAATACTCAATTTGGTGAGGCGCGTAATTGACAATTGTACTCATGTTCTATCGAAAATTTATAGTGTGAATACTATATTTGTATTGTCCACCACGTGTGTGGGTTACTTGCATTATTGGATTCACTCTTTCTATGAGAATTTCCTCAACTTGCGTAAGCATATCTAGTACAAATGAACTTTCTTCAGTGTCCATTTTATTCCATATGGAAAGGTGATGGCTTTTTTCTTTGCAATGCATCTACAACAAGCATATTTTTAATGAAACATTTTGTTTGAATCCCTGGAATTAGGGGTGTTACCCCTAATTCTTAGTCATCTTGTTTTTATGTTATACTAACAACACCTTATTGTTAGTCTCTACCATATCCATAGAATACCAAATATCATGGTATTCCAACATCATCTATACTTAACACTTCCATGGGATGAAGTTAGAGGGAAATTTAAAATTTGTATTCATATCTAAGACTAAATGTAGTCATACCATTGCTCCTGGAGAAAAATACTAAAAACAATATGTCAACAACCCAAAAGAAGCCTATAACAAGACCACAATGATATTATCAAGAACAAATCTCTAACATCTCATCCTTAAAACATATCAATATCTCCCTATCATAGGTAGCATACACTACTATACATACACAAATTCATAGAATGTTTCATTAAATGCACTCTAATACCATAAAACATTTGACCATGTTGAGAAGATTTTGCACTCTAGAAACTAACCTAAAACTATATATGACTAAAGTTGAAACACTTATCAAAATTTATGTTATAGATTACTTTAACCTACAAACACATGCCATTGATAATCGAAAAAACAAACATTATAATATAAAGACTCAAAACATCATCATTGATTTTATACTAAATCTAAAATAGAAAGCTAAAGTTGTAGCTCAAAACTCAACTCTTGAACCATAAAGTGGTTTTCCTTAATTCCCCTTTATAAACTAGTAATAAGAGAGGTACAATGAACATAAATGCATAGAAAAAAATTCCGTAGTATGAAATGTAACCATAATTCATATTGCTTACATGGATAAGCGAGTCGAATTAAGGTGTACCCACCTAGATATTCAAATCCTTCACTAATTTGGGAATCCACATGCATGAGTGCCCCTACTAATTTAGGTAATTTTACCCTCTAATTGTGCATGCAAAACTAAAGATATACAAAAATTATTTAGAACTTTGAATATAGAAAAAAAGTTCAAAAATTGGAACTGGAATGAGGATGGAATACTCACTAAAAACACATGCACATGCGATTGAAGGTACAACCAAACAGGTACCTGTCAGATATTTATTCCTCAAGTGAGGGAAGATTAGGACAAATAGAGGGAAATGCAACTGTATCTAGTAGATATGATTAAAAAAAAGGACCAAAGGTGAAAAAGTCAGAAGAAAATTATGTAGACACATGGAATTTTTTCTTGTCGAAGGAGGATCATGCTCTTATGATGATGAGAGAATAGGAGACATAGAGGTGCCACTAAGGTATAAGCATATGGTGAAACAATGGGTACCTAAGGAACTGCCTCTGTTAGACACTAAATTCATTGTCAACAATAGGACATATCACATTGCACCATCCTGTCTGCATGTCTTGGGGATATTTTCCATGGATGGAATAACTATAAAATACAATACAATAATTGAATTGATGGACTATGTCGGACCGTGTTACAATTATAATGATTGGATGCGGCTAGTCCAGTACATGAAAAGTATGCAGAGATATGAACTTGCTGCAAATTATATACAACTAATAAACAACGCAAATTATATACAACTAATAAATGATGATAACAATAAGGGAGAAAATATCTATATTGATGGAAGGCCTAAAGATTCTGGCAATATCGCAAGGTTTATAAAAAAAACATGACTCGGGACAAAAAACAAGCAACCGAATTGTATATATGAGGGATGCGAAGAGAACCAGGTAGTCTTGTGCGCAATAAAAAATATATCTCTCGAGGAAGAGTTATTAGCGGATTACCATTTGAATCGAATAGAAACATCGATTAATAGTGTGCGACTACTTATGCAACACCTCTTTAAGAAACCTCTACTTATTGAATTATATTTTTTTATTATCCTTAACAATGTTTTAAATATTTCATGGTCCCAATTTTATAATAATGTGGGAGGTCGATCATTGAGGTTGATTTTATTTGGGTGGCAATCAATTTTTTTGTTATCGTTAACAATTTTTTAAATATTTGGGGGTTCTAATTATATTATAATGTGGCATGATGATCGTGGAAAAGGGCTAGCCACAAAACATGTAAATGATTATCAAATTCGACTTTCATTTTACAAGAATTTTATTATTTGTTTCTATAATTTTATTTGTGTGGCGAACAATTATTTCATTTGTTTATATAATTGAAATAACATTGATTTTCTTGAAATTATATGTAGTCGATAGGCCATGTTGATCATGATTCCGCCAATGAGGAGGAGTTGTATTCATCCCATGATCCGATGATATTAATAAAAAAAATATCATTAAAGTGAACAAGTAACATGCTAGCTTGTTAGACTGTCCAGATCAAACTCCTGACATCCTAGAAAGGATCAATATCCCTATGTCACAACTTAACACATATAAGGTAATAACCATAATTTAAAGTGTTTTTTTTTATAGCACTCATATGTTCAATTATGAAAGTTTTTTTTTTAAATTTTACATTATCTCACGAAAACAAATTTTCTTTTTTATACAGAGATTTTTGGAGCCTTTTCAACCCGGTGTTGGTAGTAGTGGAGTTATAGAGACACCATAGAGTCGTGATGTGGGTTTTCATATAGTTTCTAGAGTATTTTTTACTTCTCCATATTCCACACCTAATTTAGATAGGATCCATGACACACACTACCAGGCATCCACACAACGATCAGGCTCTAGAGGTGGTGATAGAGATGAGGCTGATGATCTGGTTGACATGGTTGCATTTCCTAGAGCTAGACTTATGACCAACACGGGGACCCTTCCATGCACATTTTTGGTCGATGATAACAGATGTCCATTAAAAAATATTGTCCATGTAGTTTTTCATATTTTAAATGTTTCATGTTGTCGATCTCATACACAAATAATCTAGATTATTATTTTTAAATTAATGATCATATCTTTTTGTGTGGAGGAAATGACCATTTTTATAGGCACCTAGAGAGCAAGGCCTTGTTGATTTTTGGGGCAACCTTACGCATGCAGTGAAATTTCCAAAATTCCAACCTCAAAAAAGAACTTATGGATGATCTCGAAGGCCTCTTTGGAGTAGACACGTTCAATAAAAAATGGTCACCTCTGCAGTGGGATAATATTTAAAATATATGTGGGATGTTTATAGAAGAATCTTGGAAGGAAACCCTAGGTATGAGCGTCATCCCTTGATTCCAGAGAGGGAGTGGAAGGCGATCATTGATGATGCAAAATAAAAGATATTGAGAAAATCAGGAGAAAAAATAACTTGTAACCCAAGGTAAATTACAATATTTTGATTTCAATACCTTAATTTTTTTTAGATCTAAATAAAAGTGTGGTATATAACATAATTGAAAATTTTGATGATAGGTTGCCTGACACTTCGAAGGCAACCAAAGCAAGGATTTCCAAACATGACCAACAAAATCCAGGCCAGGGTGACTACTCAAGGTTACAATCACAAATCGTAAGTACCCAAACATCTTAAGAATATTATTTGTATCGCCTTACAACTTTTAGATAATTGCAGCCAAAAACATTAAAAAAACATGCTCTTATGCAATGTAGGGCGACGACTTCGAAACTAAAACCATGGAGGAATACCTCCAACTTGGTTACAAGTACGGCTATAAAGTCGTGGTTGATCGTAGGAAAAGAAAGGGGCAGACCCCAAGTTCCAGTTTGCGGGATAAGGTAAATAAAAATCAGTCCACATTAACCTTTCATTACTTATAAAATACATAAATGTTTGATATCATCCATAACTTTAATATCTTTCTTTGTTTTAATCAGGGGAGAAACACTATCAATGAAACCATTAGTATTGGAAAACAGAGCGTTGAGAGTGTAGCATGACCAGAAGATCATGGTGCTCCCCAACAACCCCATCCCTATGGGATGCAACCCCAATATGTTCCTATGATTGAGGCCCACGATGGTAAAATGGATGCATATTAATCGTATACTTAATAATTTCTTACTTATAAATTTTGTACTTCTAATTTTTATTACTTATACATTTACGGTTTTGTCCTAATAAATTTTTTCATTTCAATGGCATAAAATGTCGTAGTTGAGACTCCTCGACCTAAAGATCAAGAGAACATGGAAGCCATTCCAACGGTGCCAACTAGTGGACCAGGTAAATAATTACATTGTAGAGGTTTTTTTTAATATTAATGAACTACTTCAATGATATTTAAAAATTCGCGATATAAATTTAATATTTTCTTTTTGTAGGTGATGGACCCTCACACCAACCTCCATGTCATGGGTACGAGACCAAGCGTGCTCGGTGTGAAAGGACTGAAGGAACATAAATTTTTGAAGATCACTTAGTAAATGAAGACATGGAGATGGATGAATTACTTAAGACTGGAAAAGACAAAAGAAGACTAAAATAAATTGTTAATGTATAATAATTTTATAAGACAAATAGATGTACATTATATAGCTAGTATATTTGGAACATATTTTGAATGATAAATCTCATTTATAAAAACTCTTTTTTATGACATATGCCTTTTAATGATAAACCTCATTTATAGATTTACAATCACTTTGTATCATTTTTGAATATTTTTAATGCATATTTTTTAGTAGAATATAGATTGGGTATTGAGGAATTGAGAGTGATGTGAGGGGGGGGGTGGCATAGTATATTCCACCTTCACGTGGTTGGCCCTATTTAGTAGAGAAAAAATTATTGGAGCCATTTATTCTTGGAGAAAACCTCTTTCTATCCAACAGAGAAACAACATAGTCAATGTTGACTTCGTTGTTGCTCCTTTAGATCGATGGAGGTTTGCTCCAAGATCAGAAGGCTGCAATAAATTATTCCCAAAACCAAGAGGAGGTTATTTAGGTTTTCGTATCTGAGATGTGTGTGTGTGTGCACATGTGTCACTATTTAATATCCTCTTATATGGATTTTACAAAAAAAAATATCAATGGTGTTTACTATTTGCAATCTTGTCGGTTTTAATTTCTATTAGGATTTATTGACATGTCTTAAAAGTATTTATTGGTTTTTACTCAAAACTAAAATAATTTTGTTTTTATTTACTATAGTATGCAATTCGCGCATTTGGATATGCTCTAGATGTTGTATCAATGCAATGCTACACATTAGAATATCAAAGATCAAATATGTCTTATCTTTTTTCTTCTTTGTATGACTTCTTAAGGTTCCTTTTATTTATTTATCTTTACATTACCATCATTTGTGCACCACTATGGGGCCGTTCATTTTATCTGATGAACCACACCCAAGTATTTATCATATATGATTCCCTTTAGTTCATCATATCATATGATTCACACAACTAATCTAATACTTCAACTTGGTTATTTTTGGTTGTGTATAAGTAATCCCCTAGATATAATAGTATAAGCATAACCATAATTATGCAATAGAGTATTTGAAATGAATGAGATATAGATACCACTTCTGAGTAGAAGAGCATGGTAGCTCAATGTCTAGTAAGGAATAATAGAAGCACATGGAATATGTACTAGTAACTCCATTGTATCAGCTTAGAGTACTAGTATATTGAGTGTGATTGATTATGGAATATGTACTATTATTGTTTACATAACACAATTTTAATGTGCATTGGCATATGCATAGACAATTTAGTGTGCATAGACAATTTGGCTATGTGTTTTTAATGTGCATTGGCATATGCATAGACAATTTTCATGGCTCTAGTTTCCACTTTGCCAAGTTTCTTGTGCTATCAATTTTCTCTTCTTTTTCTTAAACATTGATTGTTTGACATCCTTTAGTTGAATTTAAATATTCATTGAAGTTGTACTTATGTCTACTTTTGGTCTATATTTACAAGTGTCTCGTGCTTTTCATTGTAATAGGCTAGCCTCAAAATTGACCATATAAAAAATATTTGCAAAAATAATACATGGAAAAGAACAATGTAAAAAAAAATGTAATAGCAAGAAGAAAATAAAAGTAATAGAAAATTTGAATAGACTATTGTAATTTTGTTTGATCCCCTCAATTCCCTTCTTAAATAAACAATTTTCAATGGCTTGACATTTGTTCCTTATCCAAATATTTCAAAAACATGATATGCTTGTTTCAATTATTTTTCCTTGCTATCATGTAGAGATATTGTTCTTTCATAGTGGTTTTAATATTCAATGCCATGGAATCAAACTATAGAAGCATAAAACTGAAGAAGAACAAACTCTTGCATGAATCAAATAATTTTGCAATGGCAGTGGATGGGGCCCTCTCACAAGACTTTATTCTTATTGCTCAGTTATTGTTCAATTTTAAAATTTTCTACTATGGTGTATGGGGTTTCTTATTCAGATTATTCACAATATTGCTTCATTTCTATAAGAATTCACTGGAGATATGTATATAAGTCATGTCCCATTTTTGGATATGCTGTGTTGGAATAGATCCAATGTTATCCTATCCATGCAAAATGAATTCAACCCATAATTCCTCCAGGAGTTTCACAAAGTTCATGATCATATGGAATATTTGCAAAGAATGACCATACCAACATCCACACACCTCATGGATGGTGCTAATGGTTTGTGGGGATATTTTTTTGCATCAAATGGTTATCTAGGTGGTTGAACATTAGTATTTTTATTTGTTCCTTTAGAAGGGGCACAATCTATCTCCATTACAATGCATCAAATCTTATATTGCCTTTTTCTTCTAGTTTAGCTTAATGTTTTCTTGCATTTGTATGTCCATTGTTAAAAAATGATCACATATCAATATGGTTGCTGATTGTGCTTATACATGCACCAAAATGAATATTTCCATATATTATTTCCGAATTCTATAAGGATTACAAGTTGTACATATAGCTATGTTAATAAAGATATTGGTAATTTGGAAATAAAAAAAATACTAGAAAAGCTTAGGATACAATTCCATTGGAGTTGATGTCTTCATAATTGAGTTGGTTTGAAAACTTATAGTAGGAAATTACAAATCATGCATCCCATTTGTGAGAATAAATTCATCTCTAAACTATGTTATCATGGGTATTCCTTGCTAATTGTGTGCTCTCATCAATTTTTCTTTCACAGGTTTGCAAAATTTGCATGAAATAAAATCAAACAATACTCACATTTAAAATGGATGAACCCATTCTATATTACAACCCTTCACATAAAAGAGTATGAAATATGTATTAAGTAAATAATAGGAATATTTACTGATCCATATGTTATGGAGATACTGTAATTGATAACCCTCAAAGACACTCTCTTGCATT